>BQNB010023304.1:0-61957 GCA_026074375.1 Tanacetum coccineum | reverse complement strand
TAATTTATAAAAATTTCGGTATGACCCGTTCGTGTTTACACGTTTTCCAAAGTCGTAGACTTTAATAAAAACCATTTTCAATTCACTTTTCATAATTACAAACTATACATCATCAAATCTCTTTTTATAATTTATCAAAAGACCATTCAGACCCTTATTGGGCTTTTAGGCCCAATAAGCCTAATCTTATTATTCGTAACGTCCAACGTTCAAAATAAGTTAAACGTATAGCGTCTAAGTCGTACACTATTATTAAATAAGCTATTTATAAACTTATTCAATAAGCTACACCATAGCTTTACGCCTTAGTGTATTGTATTTATGTTGGGTCTCGGCCCGTTAAGTCCAAAAATTTAGTTCTACTTATCCATATAGTCCGATAAGCAAAATATTAAATAATAAACACACGACTTAATAATAAGCTATTAATAAGCTCACAATAAGCCAAGCAATAATAAGCCGAACCACATAAACTCAAAAATAAGCTCGTGGTATTGGGCCTTTGGTGTGGGACGCGGCTAAAAGCCAAAGCAAGCCATATTCGGGCTTATTTATTAAGCCGAATAAGTTTACCATTTGTCCTTTCAAAATAAGCTAGAAAATAAGTTATTTCGTAAATATAAACCGAAACAAAATAAGCTAAACAAACACTTCTGCTTCCTTTTCTAGTTGGGCCAAACCATACATAAGCCCTTTAAGCTCAATAAAATCAAAATAAGCTTTTCCAAAAGCTTATTTACATAAGCCGAATACAATAAGCTATAAACTAACATTTTTATTATACAAAAATAACCACGATTATAAAATTATATTTTCCTTATATTTTCTTTTATTATTTTCGAATAGTATATATAACCTTTTAAGGTTTATGTAGTTTAAAAATCATTATTTTTAATAAATAAGTTGTACAACTAGTATGTATGCATCAAGATGATTATGAATGTACAAGTTATTAAAAGATTTGAAGACTTACAAAGTTTAAAGGTTTTAGGAAGATGAACAAGACTAACACAACCCAAATGTTGTTTAACTAATACCGAATGACACAAATGATCAAACCTTCAACAAATATTCAAGAGTTTTTTGATCAAAGGTGAAAAGTTTATGAATTTATATATGTGTGTCTGTGTGTGTGTGTTTCATGGGTTTAGGAAGAACAAAAGAGCAAAAGAAAACTCAAATGCTAAGTGTGTGAGATATGAATGAGAAAATGAGATGTAAATGGTATATATGCACAAGTGCTTCATACACTAAGAGTGTGTAAGTGTGTGTGTTTCGTGGGATAGGACAAAGGGGAAGAGGGGACCAAAATGATCTTCCAATCACAATTTAGCAAGGACAATGGCTAGTTGGAATCTTGTCTTATTATTTGGAAATTCAAATTTGGCATCCAAGGTTCATAAGGGTGTTTTTTTTTGATGTGAGCAAGGGGAGGGGGACCAAAATAGTCTCTAACATTTTAGGATACTAGTGCTTCATGTTTGATTTAATTTCCAAGTCCTCCATGCATATGCTCATATTTTAAATAAATCACAAATCACGTAAGTAACGAAACGAATAACGGTATCATCGAAAATTATGAAATTTTAAATATTTCCTTGAAATATAAAAACGTGGCTATTGTCAAAATACTACAACGTTAGGTGTCCCGGTTCACTCCCGGCAACGATTCTCAGATAAAAGCGGAAAAACTTCCCGGTTAAACAAAACTTTAAAAATTCAAATTATCGACCGGTAACGGCTAAAACTTTAAAAATTCAAATTATCGACCGGTAACGGCTAAAATATTGAACGTAAATTTGCGGGGTGTCACAACTAAGCTGCAACTAGGGGTGTCAAATTGGTTGACCCGACCCGAAACCGATAAATCCTTATAAGGTCGGGTTGATTCAGGTCCAACTTAGCTTATCGGGTTTATCGGATCAACCCGATAAACTTGATAACCTAATAGGGTCGGGTTCGGGTTAAGTTAATTATCTTATCAGGTTATCGGTTCAACCTGATAAGACCCGATAACATTTAAACAAAGTTTTTAGGTATTTTCTCTATATTTTTGTTAACAGATTGTCCATTAAGTAATTAATCATTGTTTTACTTTATTATTTAGTGTTAGTGTATTGGTCTACTCTCCAAAGCTTCAAAGACAAAATCTTGGTTATGGCACCGTCGTCTCTCTCACTTAAACTTCGGTACCATCAACAAGCTTGCTAAACAAGGTCTCGTCAAAGGGTATCCCATAAGTTGAAGTATTACTAAAGTGCATGTGTGTTTTGGGGGCCATGTTCAAATGGGAAAAAGCTAAGAAGGAATCTCATCCAATAAGCCTGATTCTATCATGAATGAGAAACTTCAAATGTTGCATATGGATTTGTGTGGACCAATGCGGGTAGAAAGTATAAACAAGAAAATATATATTCTTGTCATCGTTGATGATTATTCTCGTTTCACTTAGGTGAAGTTTTTAAGAACGAAAGATGAAGCTCCTGAAATTATCATCAAATTTTTTAAGCAAGCTTAAGTCAGCCTTAATACTACAATAAGATATCTTCGTACCGGCAACGATACAGAGTTTCTCAACCAGACACTACGTTAATTATACAGTGACTATTTGATTACTCATATGAAATATCCACAACACGCACTCTACAACAAATCGGGGCCAGTTGAAAGGCGTAAAACGTACGTGGTAGAGGCTGCATGGGACAATCTTATTTTCTCTAAATCTCTGCTATTTATATAGGCTGAAAAGCGATAGCGACTGCATGTTATACTTCAAAAACCGCTCCCTAATTCACTCTTCGTTACGATAAGAACTCCATATGAACTGCTCAAGATCGCAAACGAGAACTCACAGTATCTGAACCTTACGGTGCCTTATGTTATCCAAACAAATGTTTTTGGGGGATCTTGGGAAACTTCAGCCATATATTCAGATATATTGGAAGGCTTCATCGGTTATTCACCATCCAAGAAGGCATACCGGATCTATAACAAAAGGACTAGAGAAATAATGGAAACAATGAATGTACAATTTGATAAACTTACTCAAGTGGCTTCTAAACAACAAGGTTCAAGACCCAATCTTCATGGTTTAACTTCTGGACACATTAGTTCAGGACTCGTGCTTAACCAGGCAGCATCAACATCAGCTAAAACTCCTATAAAGAAAGATTGGGATTTGCTGTTTCAACCCATGTTCGATGAATACTTCAAGAATCCAAGTGTTGCATCTAACCCACATTTCCGGCTACTAATCTACATTCACCATCTACAGTTGAGGCGTCTTTCTTCTACTACCTATAGACAAAGTTGCTCCCTCTCCAAGTACTTTCCCAAACATTAAACAACATACTCTCCCAATCTACATTCTATTCAAATGTTGAAACAAATGAAGAGAAGTTGCAGAGTTTAATAGTGACACATTTACCAATCTATTTGCTCCTCCAAAAACCAGCTCAGCTAAGTCATCTTCACGGATTGTTGATACTTCAAAACATGCAACTTTCCTCAACAACTTCGTTTTTCTTTTTACAATTTACACAAAAAGATGGACCAAATATATCTGTTTGTAACATTCTAGGCGATCCATCAAAACTTGTTTCTACACGACGTTAACTTTCTACTGATGCTTTATGGTGCTATTTCCATGCTTTCTTAACTAAAGCAGAGCCGGAGAAATATAAAGAAGCAATGGAAGAATCTTGTTAGATCGAAGCTATGCAAGAGGAAATCTATGTATTTGAGCGGCTTGAAGTATGGGAATTAGTACCAGACCAGACAAAGCTATGATCTACTCAGCCTAATTAGTTGTGATCTTCAATGTGAACAAATGATGAATATAGCGATGTTCTACAAAATAAAGCTCGATTAGTTGCAAAATATTATCCTTAGAGAAGAGGGGATTGACGTTGAAGAATCGTTTGCACCAGTCGGCTGCATGAAACCATCTCTAAATATTCCTTAGGAAGTATGTTACACACAAGAATATGGTAGTTTTTGAGATGGATGTGAAGACGGCATTTCTGAACGGGATTTTAAAGGAAGAGGTGTACGTAACTCAACCTGAAGGGTTTGTTAATCCAGAAAATCTGAATCATGTATTCTGATTGAAAAAAGCACTTTATGGATTGAAACAAGCTCTGCGCGCATGGTACGACCTACTCTTCAAATTCCTCCTTAGACCAGAACGAAATTTGTCAAAGGTGTAGTCGAACGACGTTCTGTTTACTTGATATAGGAAGGAGAATGGTCTTCATTAACTGGTATAAATCTATGTTGACGACATAATTTTTGCTTCCACTAATCTAATATTTTGTGATAAATATGCAAAATTAATTAGCAAACATTCTAAGATGTCAATGATGGGACAAATATCATTTTTTCTAAGACTTCAAATTTCACAAAGTCCCAGAGGCATCTTCATTAAACAATCTAAATTTGCTCTTTATTATGTTCAAAAACGTAAAGGGTTTTGATAAATGTGATGATGTTGTCCTATCCTTTATGTTAGGTAGACAAGTACAAAAACTGGTGTGGAATCCAAACTAGGACTCTCAAGTTAACACCTACTCGTTATCAAGGAATGGTCGGATCCCTAATATATGTACCTCACAGCCAGTCGCCCTGACCTAGTGTTTGTCGTCTGCATGTGTGCTTGGTACCAGGCAAAGCCTACCGAAAATCACTTAACTGCGGTTAAACGGGTCTTTCAGTACCTAAAAAGAACCATTAATATGGGTCTATGGTATCGGGGGACAACTGGTTTTAATCATATACAGGCTTTTGCAGCTGCTGACATGCAGGTTGCAAAGCATTCCAAGGAAAAGTACATCGGTTAGTGCACAATTTTCTAGGAGAAAAACTTGTAAGCTGGCCGTCTAAGAAGCAAAAGTGTACTGCAATATCGACAACTAAAGCTGAATATATCTCCATGTCCGGTTGATGTGCTTAAATCATATGGATGCGGTCTCGGTTAACTGACTACATATTTGATTACAACAAGATTCCTTTGTACTCGGACCCCCAGAGCGCCATTGCCTTATCTTGAAACACTGTGCAACACTCAAGGACGAAACACATCGCTGTTCGCTACCGCTTTATCAAAGAGAAAGTTGAAAACAAGGTCATTAAGCTATACTTTGTTAAGACCGATTATCAACTGGCGGATATCATCACTAAAGCACTCACCAGATAACGCTTAGAATTTATGTCACCCCTCGGTGTATGCAAAGCATCACACCGGAAGGAGCGTAACAGCTATGCAGAGTTCAGACGAAGATGTAACACGTTTAACTACTTTTTATGTATCACTTGTAATAATAAGTATAATTTAGTCAATAGAATCAAAAACGGACAAACAGATTTTCATTTATTAAAAAATTTCAAAAACATATACAAAAATTATTAAATTGTTCATAAACAAATATAAAAATCAAAAAATTTCTAAAGCCATACAAATCTTCTCGGCCACGTCTTTCATGAATCGATAATATCTACGAAATTAGAAATGTCATTACAATAATGACACGTTCTGTAGTTAAAGTTCGCCTGGAAAGTTTTAACATGTTATCTCAAAATTTTCTTATGCTTGTTATTAAATATCGATAACAAACCCGGTCCCTTAAAAATGGCACCATGATACACTTCAGTGCAGTTATCTTAACAATGATAAAGAGATGTCCTTTTGGTCTTAAGTTTAAGAGATTCAAAATCGTTCCAAGTTTTGTATCTCATAGTAATATGACTTGGGTAATTTGCTCTCAACTCGCGCTTTTTAAAAAGGAGGAATTGTACGACAATAAAGTTGTTTTTCCTGTCTCCTAAATAGAATAATTTTCTTTATCTCGAGCGCAATTGTGACTCCCACATGTGTTTTATTATATCATGCTCGAGTTAAAATTTTTTTCATTAAAAAATTGCTTGAATTAAAAATCAGAATCAGTTTTGTCATTTTAATGGAAACATATTTTCAAGAATTTTCGAAAAACGCTCGAACAAATCAAGAAATCTTTAAATAGACTCGGTCTTTTGTGCTGTGGGGGAGAACGAGCTTTTATATGAAAAAATTTCAAAAATGTTCAAAAATAACTCATTAGTATTGGGAAAACGATCCAGAAAATTTGAACGCTCAAACAAATTCTACAGCTCTTTAAATAGAATACGGGTATTTGTTTGAGGGAGAGAAATTAATTTTTAACCAAGATATTTTGAACGCTCAAACAAATTCTACAGCTCTTTAAATAGAAAACGGGTATTTGTTTGAGGGGGAGAAATTATTTTTAGAAAATTAATTTTTTCAAAAATAATTGTGAAAATAATTTTGGAAATGTGTTTAAGATAATTAATTGGTAATCGTATGCAGGGGGAAGTTATCGAGGATTAAACTCTTGGGACTATGTTTGCTCATAATAGGTTTTAAAACTTAAGGTATTTAGTGTAAACTATAAGTGTTATATATCTTTGGACCTAAAATGTTAACTAGTTTTTATATTTAAGGTGTTATTAATGGTTAATTTAGGGTCATTGATTAAACCTTAGGCTTAGTTTAAATGAGTTTAAAAACTCTAGGGACTAATATTGCTAAAATTTGTATCCCCTCCCTTTTTAATACTCCCAACCGATCCATATTACACACACAACACATTTTTACCAAAAAAATTTATCATCCCTCTTTCTTTCTCTCTTGTGGATCGGCTAGACACCAAGAAAACCAAAGAAACCATTTTTGATCAAAGGTAAAACATGAAAGTCATTTGTAATCATCTTCTAATCACTCTTATAACAAGAATTGTTTCATCTCATCACTAAATTTAAAAAATCAAAGTTTCTTGATTTAGGGTTCATAAAAATTGAAAGTGCTTAGATTTTAGTTTTTCTTGAGGGTTTATGTAAATAATGATTTAACATGACTAGTGTTAACTCGAATTTAAGTGAATCACTATTAAGATTGATCAAAAAGGGTTGTTTGGTGCGTGTTTAGCAACCGAACCACCTAAATGGTGTGTTTGTTTTGATTGTTTGAATGTAATTTGTTGTTTTGTTAGCTTAATATCATTAACCTTGCTAGTTGGTTACAAAAAGGTTCAATCTTTAAGACTTAAACACAAAGACTAGAGATTTTTTGAAGGTGAAGACAAAGTGTTTGATGAAATGTTTGTGAAGACTTTGGTGAAATGGGAAGACTCAAGACTTATAGGACCATAACGTTGATGACTTGAGCCAAAAACTGAGCCAAAATGAGGCCAAGATCATGGATTCGATTGATAACCCGTGCCACAACCGACCCAACATGGATCGGTCAGCCTAGCCCAACCAAACCACCTAGGTCGGTCGGTCAAGACTAGCCGACCCATGTTGGTCGATCATCAAGGTTCAATCGAACCTCATTTCGGTCGGTTACCTTGGTTCATTTACACCTTCATGTTTCGTTAACCATTGGTCTAATTCTAAGCCCACCAAAAGCCCATTATTTGAAGCCCAAAATTGTCTTGGTCCATTTAAAGCCCAATAAGGCTTTTTAGCCCGTTTCAAGCCCATTATCATTTTGCCCGATTTTTAAGCCCACCGTTTAATATTATTTTACCCGGTTTAAAGGCACATTGGACCGAGACTAAGATTGACTTTTTGTTTGCCACTCGTTCTGTTTTTGACCAAAACGATATAAATTTGTCAACATACTTTTTTTCATATAAAACACTAAAGATTCGAAATTTCAAATATCAAAATAAAAGGTTTTAAAATAATTCAAAAAATTTACAAATTTTACAAGTGTTTTAAAAATTAATAATTTTTAAAAAAAATTATCAAAGTTTTAAAATTCATGAAAGTGAACGAATTATTTAATTGAGTATTAAAACGGATATATTTAATTGTGTAAATTTTATACGATTTTAAAATATCTCGTAAAATTAATCTCAAAACCTTGAACTTAGATGATTAGATCATTGACTTAGTTTGACCATGTCTATGGATTTTGACCGTTGACTTTGACTGTGTCGTTGACCGTTGACCAAGTTTGACTTTCTTAATCCCGTGCTTATTAAGTTATTTTGATATGAAATTGATTATGTGTTCACATATATGAATACTTATTCTATCTATTATCTGTGAAAAATATCAAAAATAGTTTAACAAATACTTTTATATCGAAAAATGTGCCAGTAATCTACGATGTAGTGACCTGTTGTCATACGATATAAGAATATTTTGAAATAAACTATCTTTCTCATTAAATGTGTTATATTGGATGTTTCTCTCGTATAACTTTTCACCAAGTGCACTGGAGTATTATTTATAATACTCATGGTCGAATTCTGATTAACCCCACTAGTGAAGTGGATTACTATATTAGTACTTGTACTACGTGTGGTATTCCTGAGGCACTTAATCTCGTACGAGATATTTTCCAAAAATAATAGTAACGATATGTGTAGATTTTATAAACTTTACTGCTATAGATTTTTATACATCATTATCTATTGATTTTCAAATATAACCCACAATGCGGGACTTTGCAAAATATATTTTCCAAGGACAAAGTTCTTTAGAGTCTACTTGAAAGAATTTTGACTAAGAGTTACTGATAAATCAAGATGTGATTTTAAGGGCTAGGTATCACCTAAAAGCTGAGATGTACAACCATTTTAGCAAAATCAGTGTATCTTCGGGGCTCAAGGTTATTTTACTAAAGGAAACTCATTCTCAATGCGAAACAATCGATTTCTGTAAAGTTTTCTTCCATTACCAATGGTGCCACATTTCTTTATAATTTGGTCACAGAGATTGTGAAAGCTTTTAAAGCCATCGATCAGATAAATTGACTATTCTCGTTCACTGTTTCTAATCTTTTTATCTCGTAGATATAGTATCCAGACTTAATGTCCTACGTCGAGCGATAAATCAATAAAAACAGAACGAGAGATTATAAAATCGTATGTGAAAAGCTAATGAGCATGCGTCTTGTGTCTAGCTTAAAGCATGTAATTAAGGCATATGAGAAAGGGAAAATGATTTAAGTTATGGACAAAAAAGATATGCCGTCGTACTAAACAGACAACGTGAATAAAAACAAAAATTGAAAATAGTGTATTTAAGTTTGTATTCATGTGAAACTAATCAAAGTTTGATATATTATATTCTTAGAAATTCTACATGTCAAGAAAACTTCTTCAAGACTCAAATTGTCTCTAAAGAACAGATGGTTCCACGTCCTAACAGACTTGTCATCAAGAAGAACAACTAGTGTGTCGCTTCAGATTCACATATCACTGATACCATGTTGAGATTTGTTGTTGAAATTCTAAGACACCACAAGCTATACAATTCGGTTTCACGACTAACTACAACCGTATCGTTCATTCTACCTAAACCCAGTATTTGGACAACACATTATCACAACAATAAAACAACCATACATTACTTTTGAACTAGACAATCACACTTTTACTCTCACACCTGGACTACTCAGAACTGTATTGCAGATGTCTCCACCTGATCCCAACAACACTTACATCCAACCTCCCTCAGAAATTCAAATTCTTGAATTCATTAAGACACTTGGTTATTTTCCTTTTTTTTTTTCCTTTTATTTTTTTTTTTTTTTCTTTTTTCGTTATGATGAAGATCGGAAATAAGTTGATTTCCTTTTTAAAATGGTCGCCACAAGACTTCATCAACAATGGAGAGCTATTATGAGTGTACTCAACAGATGTCTTACGGGAAAAGACTCAAGCTGGGACACAGTTATACTTCCAAAACTTCAGATATTATGGGGTATCATTCACTCTGCCAATTTAGATTTCGCATCATTAATTTGGGATGAATTCAAATGGAAAACAGTTGAAAGATCATCCAGGACCATCAAAGATGTCTAAGCTGTTGTACACCCGCTTCACCAAGCTTATCATTGACTACCTTCTTTCACTCAACAAGAGTATTCCTCGCAGATCAGACTTAAATTGCATAGTTTACAAGTGAGAATCCCATAGGCCATTATTGTTTAAACACTACTAACGGTGGACTAAAGTTTGGGAAATGGAAGTTCCATGCTATGACCAGTGATGATATCAAGAAGAAAGCAGGGTACAAGTATTATATGGCTAAGAAGGGGAAAGCGAGAAAGCTAAAAATGTTTATGAACTAGAAAGTGCAATACGTATCTCCAGGTCAAAAGTGGAGAGGGTAAAGGATTCATGTGTTATGGGGTTCAAGTAGCATATGTTCCCAACAAAACTAAAGAAAGTTGTTATGCAAGGGCCCGAAAAACAAGTTCTCGTATATCGCTGAATGAGAAGCAGTTGTAGGTGAACTTGCAAACTCCATCAGTATTCAAGAACTGCGCTCTCAACAATGTCAAAGGAGTCAATCGACAATTAATAGACAAAATGACGAAGTTGTTGCAGATATGTACAATGAATGGGGACAGAAACTCAAAGGACCAGCAGTTGAAGATTCAACAGTTCAGTAATTATTAGACTTACGGAAAGGATCGAAAGCTAGCAGACTTGAGAGTTTAAGGCAAAAGAAGCAAACAGTTGAAGGAGAAGGATTGAGTGCTGCTCAAAACAAATACTATTCTGCTTCGATACTGATAGTGATGCAACACTACTCTTCCTGTTAAGACAAACCAGAAGGAAGTGACAAATGATAACTTATGTGCTGACGAATTCATATATGGAATTATACCGATATAATCAATATGGAGATGACACACCCTACCCGTGGATGCAAGGTATGGGAGGTTATGCATAACATGTCTACTGCAAAAACTAACCCATTTCTACCTATCTCATCGACGTTACAAGTTCCTCACTAGATTCATTCGGCCTTACTATAATGAAACTACTGCTATAATTGAATGAGGGGATTTTACTGAGTATCAGTTGTATCCTTACAGTGGTACATAACCATAGGGAAATCCTGAGCTAACAAGCTATATATCATGTGCATCCGAAATACCACTTGGTACACATGTAGATGTTCTAGCAACAAAAACTTTAATGCAAGAAATGTTCCCAGACGAGAATGCTCATTGTATACCATCTCTACCAGCAAATAAAATTCCCTATCCTACAACATATCCCTAACTAAGCTCACTTCAAGCCAAAGCAAAGAAGCTGATGCAAAATACGAAAAAGAATATGAGGAAGGTTCAAACTTCAAAAAGCAGTCGACAAAAATTTAGGGATTATGAATCAGACGCTTGAGTTCTTACAAAATTTCAATGTTTCTGAAGCATTTGAAAAAAGCATCCAAGCCAAAATTTCTGGCAGAGATAAAAAAGCTTCTACCTACTCATTTCCCAAATGCCATTTCAAATTATGTTAAGCCTCGCCTTAACACCTTTGTGCTCAAAGTAATAAAAACTAACCAAATCAATCTCTTCACTCAATCATCCACCTCCACTGATGATCTCTCATAAATTGACTTAAAGTTAAAGTTGTTGAACAGAATTCACTTGAACAAGTCAAATGACACTCATATAATCATCCATCAATCTTTATGACACCTTTATGAATCCATCTTTCTTGATAGATGACTCGAGCTCAGTTGAAGAACCTTCCTTACACAAGAGGTCTCATGAAAAATAGGATCCCTCCTATATTCGTGAGGAGGTGAACAAGAAGAAATACATCAAAAGGATGTCTGGCGAACCTTACTTCCTAGATTCATCCAAGGACGAAATAAATCTCTCATGGTTATTGTACAGATGATACAACTGTCATGCAACCCTGGACCAGCAAATTTTCTTATCGCAAACATTACAAAACTCCAGAATGGTTTCCAAAGAAGTCGGGGTTAGCTAAAAGGAGAACGACATGGTTTGATTTATTCTTGAAATAACATTATTAAAGGATGAAGGTCATATTCTTGGCGGGACCATCAATCTGTCGCCATAGCAAATGAAGTTTAATGAATTGATCAGAAAGACATAGACTTAAACAATAGCAGATCTTTGAAAGTGCGCTGATATAGAATGTCTAAATGCTGCTCTGGATAACAATAATGTGGGTACTGAATACCACGTTTGTCAACTCTAAACAGTAGCAGATACTTATTGCAGAAAGCTCAGTGGAACAGTGTTGAAGGGATGTCTCTAAACGCAGATCATTTGAACCGTCACATTGTCGAAAAGTGTACAAACATCTCCACATCCGTATCTTCAACAACAACGACTACACTTTCCTTGTGGATCTAAAACACTGAAGAGAAGTACACTCTTCTATCATACATGCATTATGTTGCGAGATACTACACAAATCATCAGGTATTAAAGGAAGGATCCCTGAAGGATGGATTCAAAGTAAGTTCGTCGCTATCACTTTGACATCTTAATGGTTTACACCATCGGGGCAATGAGATAAAGATTTGATTTTCTTTATAATGTAGGAATGGCAGTGCCGTAAAACCGAAGGAAAGTCCTTTTACAGACTTATGGATTATCAAATCAGTTGTTCGTATAGATGTCAAGAAGAAATGGGGTTATGGTTTTCTAACATCAATTGTAGTCAGGATATCCGATGATAAAGAGTATGAATTCAGCTATGCAGATCTACCTAGACTCAGTGTGAACGATGTTGAAGGACTTGTACCCTTGCTCCAAGTCCAAGAATAAGCTCACCTTGCTCCATTTAGAATTATGAAAGACTTCATCAATGTCTTTTCTATGTTCTTCTTAAGAACTTGTGATTAAGAACCTTGGTAGAAAGATATTACAGCTTGAGTAGAAAGCTATCAAAGAACTATCAACCTCACCATAACACCACTCAAATGTTTTTCGAAAGGATTCGACCAAGGATACATTCTCGATGACTGCAATGCATAAGGGGGTCGTGTATCTTAACCAATACAACATATAATCCCTGATGTGCAGTTGTCATAGGACTTCTACACAAGAAGTTTTACAACTCCCTAGGCAGTGCACTAATTCGTTGTAGAGTGTATGGGTAAGAACTCGGTGGTGTTTATTCGTCACTCTCGAGGATAGGCTGAGAAGGCTTGTCACGGTCTAATAGAATTCTAGAGGTTGAGGGAAGAATCTTTTTGTATTTTTGGAAAGCAAGTAAATCATATAATTGAGAGAGTGGTTTGGTTTTAGCTATTAAACTAATAAAATCTAAAACTTAATGGTGGTAATGATTCAGATTAAAAGAATAATTGTGTCTATTTAATCATGTATTACTCCCTAGATTGCTTTCTCCTAGGATGTTGCCTTGTATGCATTGTGTTGATCTATGTAACTATTTCTCAAAAGCTTATGATGAATTACACGAGATCGTCGTTACTTAGTATGCCGCTTGAGCATCGCACAGCATTAGGTAGTATGAAGACTATAACACGGCCCCTAGGAGTTTACTAAGTGACTTGTAAATTACATTAAGATGGGGAACAACCATATTAGGGGGCAAGGTAGTATGAAGACTGTTATCCCGAATGGTTCATTTCTACACTCAATTCTGTTTCCCATGACATATCAACAACGATAGTGACTAGAAAGCTAGTTTTCTAAAGGCCTAACGTGAACATCCATCACAGAGGAAAAAACCACTAAGTTCTTTACATTTTAGTTTCCATACCAATCATTAATAAACACAATAATAGGTTTTGCAAAGCTGGTTATATAGATAAGCAAGAACATTAAATTCAAAACTACATATAGGACATATGAATGATTAATAATCCCTTATTGATTAAATCCATGATGGGGAGCGTTTACATAGGGTTTTTAGGCCCTAAAATCGTCTCCTACAGCTGCTAAACGAACCTAGGTTCGTACCCTCTTTTTATTCTAAAGTTACACACTGAAAACCCTAAATTCGGGTTTGTATATATAAGAAAATTGACACGACAGCGTCGCGTTTTAATCGTGACGCCGTCGTAAAATGAATCTTCTAGATCTGCGTTTGAGTCGGTGCGGGCTGACGCCGTCTTGAAATATGTGACGCCGTCACTGGATGAGTTATGACGGCGTCGTATATGGATTGTGACGCCGTCTCCAGGTTGTGAGCACCAATCTTTAGCAGTCTTGGTGTTGGTTCGTTATCTCGTCTGTTTCTTCTCAAATGAGCCCAAGTCACTGTTAATCCATCCAAAGGTCATTTCCAAATGAGAAATACCTGATAAAGGATAACATTACAGTACATATTTTTCGGGCATAATCACCAGATTTTGGGGGTTATAGACCACAAAAAAGTGTTATTAAATGACACATCATCCATTCAATTTAAGCTATAGTGAAGTGAGAGTTCAATGTTGGAACTTATGAAGATTCAGGAAAAATTGGTTGGAATGAAGTCAGAAGAACAAGTTGGGTATGCGGCAACTAAAGGTTTGAAGGGGATGAGACTGGTGACATATGATCTCAAGAGTTCAAGAGAGTGCTGAAGATGAGTGACGAGTTACTCTGGAACACGAGTAGCTCAGGAGGCTTTGAGGATAGTATGGTTGATGGAAGAACCAAGATGTTAATCCGCTACTTTTTGTAAGGCCTTTGTAATCATCCCTTAGGGGGAGATTGTTAGAAACACTAAAAAGTGTTGATTACATAGCCATTTATCTAAGTTTAATAGAATAGGGATTAACTAGTGCAAATACAGAAGGACTTATATGTAATATGTAAAAACCTTAATTACTTCCTAGTCCCTCCTTCCTTCCTATAAAAGGAGGGCTATGAAAAGAGTTAAGCTTGGTGATTTCTCTTTCTTCTAATATAATATTTCTTTCTTTTCTCTCCTCTCCTATCCTCTCTCACCCACGCCTACTCTATCTCTCTTTAGGCCTCTATTTCTCTCTATATATTTCTAGTGTAGTACTTAGTATTTGTATTAAAACAAAGGACATAAAGTGATTAGAGCACACGTTGTCGGGCTAAGCAACAAGAAGGTTTATGCTAGGAAGCTACCCCACTACAACAGATATAAACTGCACCCCACTGGACCATGCTTTATGCAATGCAGTAACTACAAGCGGGTTGGTCATCCGACTAAAGATTGTAAGGCCCCCTTTCCTGCAACCAAAACGAGACCCCCAATGGCAAAACAAATGACTTAGTCACCTATTATGAGTGTGGAAGTCTAGGACATTACAAGAGTGATTGCCAAAGTGAATAGAATCAGAACACAAAGTGATAAAGCACAGGGAAAGGAAAAGCTAGTGGAGGACCTCTATGTGCCGACATTTAACGTTAATACTTAGGGAGAGACCCATGTCTTACCTAACATAACCCAGTTTAGAACTATCTTAGACTCTACTTCCTATTTGCATTTGTACTTTCTTTTAAATTTCATTGTAAGTGTGGATGATTTAAATTTCCCTCTCAAACTAATGTATCGTGAAAATTTTGTCGAAATCCATCTCTTAATTATTTATTTATTTATGCAAGGCCACTCCCAAATCATTATATTTTCCTATAATATTTTTTTATTACAGTCATTCTTATAAACTTTTATACTAACATTTAAACTATGTTTCCTATTCGTACCTAAAAATCATTTCGTTATCACCCTGATCAACCTATTTATTTTCAGTTACGCTCAAACCATCCCTTTCTACCATTTTTTATAAAGGGCATTTAATTTTAAGAGTCCAAAACATAGTGAATATGTTCTTTCACCTTTTCAATGTTCTTTTCTCAAACTAACACAGCAAACTTGGCAAAAGAGCAACCTTTTTATATGAAATTGACCGCATCGTGTCCAGTGTGTAAGGTTGTGTAAGGTATGTGAGGAATTTTTATAATGTTTTGTATAGGGCAACTTTTACATGTCGGGACAACTGTACTTTGGGCAACTGGTTTTTTAGTAATTTTACCATTATTTTATGTTAAAATAGTACTGTGGGTTTTTAATTTTATTGTATTTCAACCCCAGAGATGAAGTAATCGTTTTTGCCAGTTTTTATGATTCTTATTTTTTTTGCAACTACTTAGTGGGTGTAGTTTTGCAAATATTTAGTTATACAGATGTTGGTTAGTGGAGTTAGCCGTGCAAACTAATGGACGAAGATAATGCTCGTCACTTTAAATCATATTCATTCCTCTGCTCATTCCACATTTTCACCCAATTCAATCTCACCATTTTTATAAAAAGAAAAAGATGAACTCAAATCATTTGCTTTTGGAAGAACCCATTCGCATGGCTTCAATTCTTGAACCATCAAGATCCGTAAGAACTCATCATCATTTTATTTTAAAAATATATATAAACATGTTTTTTTATATAATTGAATTTAATGGGTGATTGGTGTTTTTATTAGAGTTATTTTCCGTCAATGACAAAGATTGTGGGGACACTTGGACCCAAGTCCAGATCCGTTGATGTTATTTCTAAATGTCTCATGGCTGGCATGTCTGGTATATTCTATTTCTTTTTATAAATTTTTGGCTAATGTTGTTTAAGATAATGTGGATCTGGTTATAATACGAGGTTCTTTCATATACTAAATAAATAAATGAGATCAATTTTATATTGTGTTTAGTTTTTATTTAAATACTGTTTAGGGGGTGTTTTTTTGCTTATATAGGTGGCTTATGGCTTATTTGGTTTTGGGCTTATGTTTCATAAGCTCGCTTTTTTGTAGCTTATTTTGAAACTTTTATATAATTTTATTATGTTATAATATAAAAAATGAACTTTTAATACCTTATACTATAGCGAAATGTTACCGAAAATAAACAACAAAAAAGCGAGCTTATGAAACATAAGCCCAAAACCAAATAAGCCATAAGCCACCTATATAAGAAAAAAAACACCCCCTAAACAGTATTTAAATAAAAACTAAACACAATATAAAATTGATCTCATTTATTTATTTAGTATATGAAAAGGAACCTAGTTTATAAACCAGATCCACATTATCTTTAATACATCATTAGCCAAAAATTTCTAAACTAAGAAATAGAATTTATTACCCAGACATGCCAGCGTTAGAGTCATTTGAAAATATCATCAACGGATCTGGACTTGGGTCCGAGTTGTCCCCACAATCTTTCGTCATTGCGGAAAAATAACTTAATAAAAACAACCAATCACCCATTAAATTCAATTATATAAAAAAACATGTTTTATATATATTTTTTTAAAATAAAATGATGATGAGTTCTTCGGAATCTTGATGGTTCAAGAATTGAAGCCATGCGAATGGGTTCTTCCAAAGCAATTAATTTGAGTTTATCTTTTTCTTTGTTATAAAAATGGTTAGATTGAAAATTGGCGTGAAACAATGTGGATATGTAGCAGAGGAATGAATATGATTTAAAGTTGGACGAGCAATATCTTCGTCACCATTAGTTTGCAACGGCTGACTCACATTAACCAACATTCTGTATAACTTAATATTGGCAAAACTACACCCACTGACTAGTTGGCAAAAAAAAATTAAGAATCTAAAAACGGGCAAAAAACGAATTTCTTTCAATCTTGGGGTGAAATACACAATAAAATTAAAAACCACTAGTACTATTTTAAATAAAATAATGGTTTTTCAAATTACTAAAAAACCAGTTGCACAAAGTACAGTTGTCCAAAAATGTAAAAGTTGCCCTATACAAAACATGTATAAATACCTTACACATCTCTTACACACCTGGACACATGTCAATTTCTTATAAAGTTGCTCAGTTGCCAAGTTTTGTTGGGTTAGTTTGAGAAAAGAACATTGAAAAGGTGAAAGAGGCATTTTCAATATGGTTTTGGACTCTTTTAAGAATTAGCCCTTTATAAAATGGTAGAAAGATGGTTTGCGTATCTGAAAATAATTGGTTGATAAGGTTTGATAACGAAATGATTTTTAGTTACGATATGAAAATAGTTTATATGTTAGTTTAAAGTTTTAGAAGATGACTGTAAAAAAATATATTATAGGGATTATAATGAATTGGGGAGAGTGAGCTTGCATAAAAATAAAGAATTAAGTATTTTCGACTAAATTTTCACAGTTACATTAGTTTGAGAGGGATAATTAATATCTCCACACTTACAATGAAATTTAAAGAAAGTCAATGCATAATTAGGAAGTTGAGTTAAGTAGTTCTAAATTGGGTTGCGTTAGGTAATGAATGGTGTCTCTCCTAAGTATTAACGTTAAACGTCGTGACATTAGAGTCTCCACAATCTTTTTCTTTCCATTGCTTGATCACTTGGTTCTGGATTCATTTTCCACTTGGACAATCAACTCTTGTTATGTCTCAGATTCCACACTCATAATAGGTGACTAAGTCATCTGTTTTGCCACTGGGGGTCTCGGTGTGGTTGCAGGAAAGGGGGCCTTACAATCTTTAGTCAGATGACTAACCCGCTGGTAGTTTTACTGATAGCATAAAGCATGGTCCTGTGTGGGTGCTGTTTATATCTGGTTGTAGTGGGGGTTAGCTTACTTCCTAGCAATAAACCTTCTGGTTGCTTAGCCCGAGCAACGTTTTTGGGCTCTAAGTCACTTTATGTCCTGTGTTTTATAACAATTACTAAGTACTACATAGAAATATTATAGAGAGAAATAGAGGCCTAAAGATAGATAGAGTAGGCGTGGTGTGAGAGTCCCCCCCTCTCATGGAGGGGATTTTGGGCAGGATCCCGGATGAGGAGTAGGGGTGGACGTGGATAGGGGGATTGGAAGGGGAGGGATGGGGTGGTACAGCGGACGGACCTGATGGAGGATGGAGGGGGGGGGGGGTGAGGGGGGAGGGGTTAGATGGGGGGGATAGGAGAGGAGAGAGAAAAGAAAGAAATTATTATATTGAAGATAAAGAATTCACAAAGCTATAACTCTTTTCATAGCCCTCCTTTTATAGGAAGGAATGAGGGACTAGGAAGTAATTAAAGTTTTTACATATTACATATAAGTCCTTCCGTATTTGCACTAGTTAATCCCTATTCTATTAAACTTAGATAAATGGCCATGTAATCAACACTTTTTAGTGTTTCTAACAATCTCCTCCTAAGGGGTGATTACAAAGGCCTTACAAAAGTACGAGGTTAACAGTGACTTTGGGTCTTTCCTCCAACATATCCTCAAGCCCTCCTGAGCTACTCTTGTGCCTGAGTATTCTCGTCAATCTTTCTTCGCATATCTCACTTGAACTCTTGTGATCATAGTCGGTCCAGTCTCTTCCCTTCAACCTTTTGTTGCCGCTACCCAGCTTGTTCTTTGACAGCATGTCAATCAGATTTTCCTGAATCTTCACAAGTGTACCATCACTGAACTTCTTCACTTCACTTAGCTTCATGAGGGATTGATGAGGTGTCATTTAATACACTTTTTTGTGGTCGTTAACCCCCAAGTCTTGTTTTATGCCAAAATTTGTAATTAATCGTTCTTTTCAGGTATTTCTCATTTGGAAGACATTTGATGGATTACACGTGACTTGGGTCATTTGGAGATAAAACGACGAGATTTACGAACCTATACACATGACTCTTTAAGATTTTGTGGCTCACAGATCCTGGAGACGGCGTCAACAATCCATTCATGACGCCGTCATTCTCATACCAGTGGACGGCGTCACATTTTCTAAGACGGCGTCAGCCTCGTACTGACTAAACGCAATTCAAAGAAGATTTTATTTTACGACGGCGTCACGACTCCTACTAAAACGCGACGCCGTTGGCGTCGATTTTTTTCTTTATATACAAACCTGAATTTAGGGTTTTCATGGTGTGTATACTTTAGAATAAACTGAGGGTACGAACTAGTTCGTTTTTTAGCTGCTGTAAGAGCGATTTTAGGGCCAAAAAACCCTATTGTACCTCTTCCGATCATGTTTAATCAAGTAAAGGTTTAACGTAATATTCATATGTCTATATGTTGTATTGATTTATTGTCTTGTTTATACTTTTACTGCTTGGTAAAAACCTATTATTGTGTTTATTTATGATTGTATGGAACTTAAAATGTATGATCTTAGTGGTGTGGTTTCCTTTGTGATGGATGTGCACGTTAGGCTTTAGAAAACTAGCTTTCTATGTCAATAATCGTGTTGATATGTCTAGGGAAACGTTTAATTGTGTAGAAAGGTACCATCGGGTAACAGTCTTCATAATTACCTTGCACCGCTAATATGGTTGATCCATCTTAATGTATTTTACAAGCACTTAGTAAACCCCTAGGGGCCGTGTAATAGTCTTCATACTACCTTGCATGTGCGTTGCTTAGCGGATACTAAGTAGACGACGAGTTCGTGTATATTCGTTCATTGTTTGAGAATAGTCTACAATAGATCATCACAAGTGCGACAAAGGCAAACACACTAGGGAGATGCAATCTAGGGAGTAATACATGATTATAATAGACCTCAATCTTTTATCTTATCATTATCACCTTTTAGTTTAGATTTTTATTTAGTTTAATAGCTAAAACCAAATCACTCTCTCAATTATATGATTTACTTGCTTGTCCAAAAATACATAATATAATACAAAAAGATTTCCCTCGTCCTCTAGAATTCTATTAGACCGTGATCAAGCCTTCTCAGCCTATATTCCTCGGTAGGTGAACGTATAAAACAACACCGAGTCTTACCCATTACTTACACTACAACGATTAGGGTGTACTGCCTACGAAGTTGTAAAACTTCTTGTGTCATCATAGTCCTATGAACAACCGCACATCAGGGATCGTTTATGTTTGTATTGGTTAAGATACACGACCCCCTTATTGCATTGCAGTCATCGTGAATGGTATCCTTTGGTCGATTCCTTCAAAGAACATTGTGGGTTTGGTGAGGTTGAGAGTTCTTTGATAGCTTTCTACTCTCAAGCTGTACTTTTATTCTCACCTATGTTTTAATCAAGTTCCTTATGATGACCTGAAAGAGCATCCCTTTGTTGAAGTCTTTCATAAATTCTAATGGGAGATGGTGTAGCTTATCTTGAACTTGGAGCAAGTACATGTCTAACTAGTTTCACACTGTAGTTAGGAGATTTGCAAAGTTGAATTCATTTACTCTTTATCATCGGATATCCTGACTACAATTGATGTTAGAAAACCATAACCCCATTTCTTCTTGACATCTATACGAACAACTGATTTGATCCTTAAGTCTGAAAAGACATTTCCTTTGGTTACATCACTCATTCCTACTTTAAAGAAATCAATTCTTTCTCTTCCCGATGGTGTATACCATTAAGAGCTTCAAAGTGATAGCGACGAACTTCTTTGATCCATCTTTCAGGGATCCTGTCCTCAATACCGTATTTGTAGTTCTCGCTAACTAAGGGCTTGATGATAGAAGTAGTATACTTCTCTTCTATGTTGAGATCCACAAGGTAAGTGTATTTATTGTTGTAGAAGCAAGGATGTGGTTTTGTACTTTTCGACATGTGTCGTTCAAATGATCTTGGTTTAGAGACATCTCCTTCATCACTGTTCCACTGAGCTTCTGATAATACTGCTACTTTGAGTTGACAGTCATGGTATTCAAGTTCTACATCATTGTTATATTGCACCTTTAGCCGTTCTAATCATGCACCTTCAAGATCTGCTATTCTAAGCTCGTCTTTCTGGATCGGTTCTTTAAACTTCTTTGCTAAGGCGACAGTTGATGGTCCAAGAATATGATTTTCATCCTTATCAATGTTGATTTCAAGAATAAATCAAACCATGTCGTTCTCCTTTTAGCTAACCCCGACTTCTTTGGAAACCATTCTGGTTTGGAATGTTTCGGATAAGAATATTTGCTTGGTCCAGGGGTTGCATGACATGTGTATCATCTTGTACTATAACCAGGGGAGATATATTTCGCCTTGATGATCTAGAAGAAGGTTCGCCGACATCCTTTTGATGTTTCTTCTTGTTCTCCTCCTCACGATTATTAAGAGGATCCTGATTGTCATGAGACCTCTTGTGAAATGATGGTTCTTCATCTTGAGCATCGAGTGCATCTTGATCGAGAATGATGGATTCATAAAGGGTGTCATAAAGTTGTTGATGAGTTGTATGAGTGTCATTTGACTTGTTTAAGTGAATTCAGTTCAACAGCTTTAACTTTAAGTCAATTTATGAGAGATCATCAGTGGAGGTGGGATGATTGAGTGAAGAGATTGATTTGGTTAGTTTTCATTACTTCGGGCACAGAGGTGTTAAGGTGAGGCTTAACATAATTTGAAATGACATTTGGGAAATGAGTAGGTAGAAGCTTTTTTATCTCTGCCAGAAATTTTGCTTGGATGGCTTTTTCAAATGCTTCAGAAACATTGAAATTTGTAAGAGCTTCAAGCTTCTGATCATATTCTTTAAATTTTTTGTGTGACTGCCTTTTTGAAGTTGAACTTCCTCATATTCTTTTTCGTATTTTGCATCAGCTTCTTTGCTTTGGCTTGAAGTGAGCTTAGTTAGGGATATGTTGTAGGATAGGTGAATTTTTTTGACTGGTAGAGATGGTATCAATGAGCATTCTCGTTTCTAGGGATCATTCTCGTGCATTTATAAGTTTTTGTTGCTAAACCATCTACATGTGTACCAAGTGGTATTTCGGATGCACATGATATATAGCTTGTTAGCTCAGGATTTCCCTATGTGTTATGTACCACTGAGGATACACTGGATGACTCATAAATTCCGTCAATTCATTTGCAGGTGTTTCATTTAGTAAGGCCCGAATGAAGTCTAGTGAGGAACTTGTAACCGTCGGACTGAGATAGGTAGAATTGGGTGTTGCAGTAGACTTGTTATGCATGAACACTCCATACCTTGCATCATCATCATCTCCATATGGATTATAGTCGGATAAGTCCATATATGATTCGTCAGCATCATTAGTTTCATTTGCACTTCCTTCTGGTTTGTCTGAACAGGAAGAGTAGAGTGTTGCATCACTTCTGTTATCGGATGAAGAATAGTTTTTGTTTGTGAGCCAGCACTCACTCCTGCCCTTCAATGTTTGCTTCTTTTGCCTTAAAAACTCGTCAAGTTGATAGATTTCGATCCTTTCCGTAAGTTAATAATTACTTGAACTGTTGAAATCTCTTCAATGCTGGTCTTTGTGTTTCTGTCCCATTCATTGTACATTTCTGCAACAATTCGTCATTGTGTTTATCAATTGTCGATTGACTCCTCCGACCATTGTTTAATGAGCGCGGGTTCTTGAATACTGATGAGTTTGCAAGTTCACCTACTAACTACTTCTTCAGCGATAGTAAGAGATCTTGTTTTCCTTGGCATAACATCTTTCTTGAGTTTGTTGGGAACATTTGCTACTTGATCACCATAACACATGAATCCTTTTCCTCTTCCACTTTTGACTGGAGATACGTGTTGCTCTTCTGGTTCATAAACAATTTTAGCTTTCTCACTTTCCACTTTCTTAGCCATATAATACTTGTACCCTGCTTTCTTCTTGATTTCATCACTGGTCATAGCATTGGGAACTTCCATTCCAAACTTGTAGTCACCGTTAGTTGTGTTTAACAATTTGGCTATGGGATGATCATCTTGTAAACTGTGCAATTTAGAGTCTGATCTGCGAGGAATACTCTTGTTGAGTGAAAGAAGGTAGTCAATGATAAGCTTGGTGAAGCGGGTGTACAACAGCTTAGACATCTTTGATGGTCTGGATGATCTTTCAACTGTTTTCCATTTGAATTCATCCTAAATTAATGATGCAAAATCTAAATTGGCAGTTTTGTTGTGAGTGAGTGATACCCCAGAAATATTCTAAATTTTGGGTAGTCTAATGGTGTCCAGCTTGAGTCTTTTCCCGTTTAGAAATTTGTTGGTTACACTCAGAATAGATCTCCATTTTGATGAAGTCTCTTTGTGGCGACCATTTTAAAATTGGAAAACATCGTTATTTCCGGATTCTTCATCATAACCATGTGTCTTATGAATTCAATGAATTGAAATTTCTGAGGGAGTTGGATTGTATGTGTTGTTGGGATCAGGTACTATGGGGGAAACTGCAATACCGTTTTGAGGTAGGTCCAGTGGTTGTGAGAGTGAAAGTGTGATTGTCTAGTTCAAAAGTGAATGTATGGTTGTTTTTGTTGTGATTAATGGTTGTCCAAAAATGGTGTAGGTAGATGATCGATACAGTTGTAGTTAAAGAAACCAGATTGTAAAGCTTGTGGTGTCTTAGAAATTCAACAACAAATCTCAACATGGTATCGGTGATATGTGAATCTGAAGCGACACGCTAGTTGTTCTTCTTGATGACAAGTCTGTTAGCACGTGGAACCATCTGTTCTTTAGAGACAATTTGAGCTTGAGAATTTGTTCTTGACATGTTGAATTCTAAGAATAAGATTCAAACTTTGATTAGTTTCACATGAATACAAACTTAAATACACTTATTTTCAATTTCTGTTTTTATTCACGTTGTCTGTTTAGTACGGACGGGCATTTCTTTTTGTCCATACTTGTATAATTTTCTTTCTCATATGCCTTTATTCTTGCTTTTGCTGACACAAGACGCATGCTCTTTTTTTTTCACATACGATTTTTAATCTCTTGTTCTGTTTTTAGTTATCCTTACTTAAAATTAAGTTCTGGATACTATTTCTACGAGATAAAAGATGGAAGAATGAATGAGAATTTCAATTTTCACATGCTTTAAAAGCTTTCATCTTGACCAATCTTTAGAGAAATTGCATCATTTGTATGAAGTAAACTTTTCAGAATCGATTGTATCGCATGAGAATGAGTTTCTTTTAGTAAAATATAACTTGAGCCCCGAAGTTCACTGATTTGCTAAAGGGAAACATTTCTCATCTTTGTGTTGATTCCTAGCCCTAATAGCCATTCTTGATTTATCAGTAATTTAGTCAAATATTTCTAATGTAGACTCTATAAAGAACTTTTGTCTTGGAATTTTTATTTTTGCAAAGGGGGGCCCCCAATTGTGTTATTTTGTAAAATCAATAGTTAACTGATGTGTACAATAATCTTTTGTTAATAGCATAAAGTTTAGAAAATCTGGACAGTCATTCTATTATTTTTGGAAAAATATCTCGTTACGAGATTAGTCCTCAGGAATTACACACGTTAGGTACAAGTACTAATATAGTAATCAAATTCACTAAGTGGGGTTAATCGAAGAATTCGACCATTTTGAGTTATATAAGTAATACTACTGTGCTCGTGGTGAAATTTCGAGTGTATATAGCCAATATAAAAACATTTAATGAGAAAGATAGTTTATTTCGAAATTCTTATGATGACAGGTCACTACATCATAGATTAATGGTACATTTTTCGATATAAAAGTATTTGTTAAACTATTTTTGACATTTTCACAGAGATAACAGTAGACAATTATTGTATATGTGTACACAATAATTTGCTATTTCTTATCAAAAGAACTTAATAAGCCAGGGATTAAAGAAAGGCAAAACTTGGTCAACGAGTCAACGGGATACAGTTCAAAGTCAACGGGTCAAAATCCATAGACATGGTCAAATCTAAGTCAACGATCTAATCATTTAAGTTCAAGGTTTTGAGATTAATTTTACGAGATATTTTAAAAATCGTATAAAATTTACACAATTAAAATATACCGTTTTTTAATACTCAATTAATAATTCGTTTCATTTCTTGAATTTTCAAAAACTTTGTTAATTTTTTTAAAATTATTTAATTGTTAAAACACTTGTAAAATTTGAAATTTTTGAATTATTTTTAAAACCTTTATTTTGATATTTGAAATTTCGAATCTTTAGTGTTTTATTGATAAAAAGTTGTGACAATTATATCGTTTTGGTCAAACGTGAGACGAGGGTCAAACAAAAAGTCAATCTTAGTCTGGTCCAATGTGCCTTTTAAACCGGGTTTATTAATATTAAACGGTGGGGCTTAAATAATCTTTGGCTAAAATGATAATGGGCTTGAAACGGGCTAAAAAGCCTTATTGGGCTTTAAATGGACCAAGACAATTTTGGGCTTCAAATAATGGGCTTTTGGTGGGCTTAGAATTAGACCAATGGTTAACGAAACATGAAGGTGTAAATGAACCAAGGTAACGACCGAATGATTGTTCGTTTGAACCTGGATGGATCGGACCAACATGGGCGGATAGTCTTGATCCGATCGGACCTAGGTGGTTTGGTTGGGCTAGGCTGACCGATCCATGTTGGGTCGGTTGGCGAGGTTCAATCGTTCCATGAGCTTGGCTCATTTTGGCTTAGTTTTGGATTCAGTCTGCATCTTTTTGGTCTTTATAGTCTTGGTCTTCCAATTTCACCAAAGTCTTCACAAATATTTTATCAAACACTTAGTCTTCACCTTTAAAAATCTCTAGTCTTTATGTTCAAGGCTTAAAGATTAGACCTTTTTAGTACCAACTAGCAAGTTTAATGATATTAAGCTAACGAAACAAAAAATTACATTCAAACAATCAAAACAAACACACCATAATGGTGGTTCGGTTGGGAAACACGCACCAAACAACCCTTTTTGATCAACTTAAACAAATGATTTACTTAAATTCGAGCTAACACTAGTCTATTAACATCATTATCTACATAAAACCCTCAAGATAAAACTTTCATCTAAGTACTTTCATTTTTATGAACCCTAATATCAAGAAAACTTTGATTTTTTAAATTAGTGATGAGATGGAAACAATTTTTGTTATAAAAGTCGATTAGAAGATGATTACAATGACTTCATGTTTTTCCTTTGATCAAGAAATGGTTTTCTTTGTTTTTCTTGTTTTGTCTAGCCGTTCACAAGAGAGAATGAAAGAGGGGGGATGATTAAATGTTTGGTAAAATGTGTTGTGTGTTGTAATATGGATCGGTTGGGAGTATTTAATATGGGAGGGGATACAATTTTTAGCTATATTTAGTCCCTAGAGTTTTTAAACTCATTTAAACTAAGCCTAAGGTTTAAGCAAGACCCCTAACACCTTTAATATAAAACTAGTTAACATTTTAGATCCTAAAGATATATAACTAATTAAAGTTACACTAATTACCCTTAAGTTTTAAATCTATTTTGCAAACATAGTCCCAGAGTTAATCTCGTTAACTCCCCCTCAGACGATTACCAATTAATTATCTTAAACACATTTCCAAAATTATTTTCACAATTATTTTTGAAAAAATTAATTTTCTAAAAATAATTTCTCTCCCTCAAATAAATACACGTTGTCTATTTAAAGAGCCACTACCGGTAAATTTGTTTTGATGCGTTAAATATCTTGGTTAAAAATTAATTTCTCTCCCTCAAACAAATACCCGTATTCTATTTAAAGAGCTGTAGAATTTGTTTGAGCGTTCAAATTTTCTGGATCGTTTTTCCCAATACTGATGAATTATTTTTGAACATTTTTAGAAATTTTCATATAAAAGCTCGTTCTCCCCCTTGAACAAAGACCGTAGTCTATTTAAAGATTTCTTGGATTTGTTTGAGCGTTCGAATTTTCTTGAAAATATTTTCTATTTAAATGACAAAACTGATTCTGATTTTATTTCTAGCATTTTTGAAAAATTTGTTTAACTCGAGCATGTTTAATAAACACATGTGGAGAAAAAATTCTCGAGATAAAGAAAATTATTCTTTTGAGGACAAAATGCACTTTTTGTCGTACATTTTCCTTTTTAGAAAGCGCGAGTTGTGTAACAAAATATACACAAGTCATATTCTTGAGTTTACAAAACTTGGGGGAACGTTTTTGAATATTTATTAAACTCAAGACCGAAAAGACTTCTCTTTTCGTTGTTAAGGATAACTGCACTGAAGAGTACAATGTCCTTTTCTTTAGGGACCGGGTTGTTATCTGATATTTAATAACAAGCCATAAGAAAATTTGAGATGACATGTTTTAAACTTTCAGACGAACTTTATCTACAGAACTGTGTCATTATTGAATGGAATTTATAATTTCGTAGATATTATCGATTCATGAAAGACATGTCGAGAAGATTTTTTATGGTTTTGAAATTTTCTGATTTTATATTTTGTTTTTGAAAATTTTATATTTTTGTATTTGGTTTTTGAAATTTTTTATAAATGAAAAATCTTTTTGTCGTTTTTGATTTTATGAACTAATCTACTTATATTACAAGTGATAAATGAAGTAGTAAAACGTGTTACTCTTCGTCTGACTCTGCAAGACGTTTCGGTCTTACAGGTTGTTGTGTGCTTTGAATACCGAGGCGGCTTGATCAGAAAATTCTAAGCGTTATCGGGTGAGTGCTTTGTGATGTTATACGCCAGATGATAATCGGTCTTACACGAAGTAGAGCCTTAATGACCTTGTTTTATACTTTCTTTTGATAAAGCGGTGCGAAAACAGCGATGTGTTTCGTCCTTGAGTGTTGCACAGTGTTGCAAGATAAGGCAATGGCGCTCTGGGGGGCCGAAAAATATTACAATATAGGAACTCTTGTTGTAATTCAAAATGTTGTAGTAGATTAACTCGACGACCGCATCCATATGATTTAACACATCAACCGGACATGGAGATTATATTAGCTTTAGTTGTCGATTGTTGCAGTACACTTTTGCTTCTTAGACGACCAGCTTACAAGTTTTTCTCCTAAAAAATTGTGCATACCCGATTTGCTACTTTTCCTCTGAATCATGGCAACCGCATGGTCAGCATCGCAAAAGCTTGTTAGAGATTAAAACCTGTGTCCTCGGTATACCATTAGGAACCCTATATTAATGTCTCTTTTTCTAGGTACTGAATAGACCCGTTTAACCGCAGTTAAGTGATTTTCGGTAGGCTTTGCCTGGTACCGAGCACACATGCAGACGGCAAACACTAGGTCAGGGCGACTGGCTGTGAGGTATATTAGGGATCCGACCATTCCTTGATAACGAGTAGGGTTAACTTGAGTCCTGTTTGGATCCTCAACCAGTTTTGATTGTCCTACTATAGGGATATCAACATCATCACATTTATCAAAACCTTACTTTTTGAACATTTCAAGAGCATATTTAGATTGTTTAATGGTAGATGCATTGGGACTTTGTGATATTGGATGTCTTAGGAAAATGATATTTGTCCCATCATTGACTCTAGAATGCTTTGCTAATTAATTTTGCATATTTATCACAAAATATTAGATTAGTGGAAGCAAAAATTATGTCGTCAACATAGATTTATACCAGTATGAGACCATTTCCTTCCTTTCAAGTAAACAACGTCGGATCGACTACACCTTTGACAAATTTCTGGCTAAGGAGGAATTTGGAGAGTAGGTCGTACCATGCGCGCAGAGCTTGTTTCAATCCATAAAGTGCTTTTTTCAATCAGAATACATGATTCAGATTTTTTGGTTGATTATCTTTATACCTTAAGGGGGTTTGAGTTACGTTACACCTCTTCCTTTAAAATGTTCAGGAAATGCGTCTTCACATCCATCTCAAAATACCTTATTTAGTGTGTAACATATTCTAAGAATATTTTGATGGCTTTCAAGCGGCGGACTGGTGAAACGAACATACATGTTCAATCTCTTTAAGTGATAATATTTTGCAATAATCGAGCTTTACAAAATAAAATCCATAACACACAATTAAAAAATAATCACAAACTTATAACCACACTAAATTTTTTATTTACACCAAAACATCAATTCTACCAACATTAAAATCATATATCAACTCAACCCCTTAAAAATAAAAAAACTAAATTAATTAACTAACCTCCTCCATTCCACTACACACCTGATTTTTATAACTATTTTATCTATACAACATTCAAGAGAAAAGGCCTACTATCTCGTAGGTCTCCTGTGTAGTTCTGCTTTTAATGAATGTTTGTTTATTTTTTAATTTAATGTTATTATGTGTCGTCGATATATTATACCCCTCACTCTCGCTGTGATGTGTAGAGATATTAACGCTTATAATAATTATAACTAATAACTAATTACAAAGTAGATTTTTCTCCGCCTCGTCTAGTTGTTGTTTATTCTCACACTCTATTTGTGTTCGATCTAGGCGATCTGTAGATCTGTTCGTCATATCGAGGTGTGTTTATTCAGATGAAATCATTGAAGAGTGATACATACTTAATATTATCACGAGAGACCCAAGAAGAGATACAAGTTTCGCGACACGTGAATCCCAGAATATATGAAGGTACCAGGAGCACAGAATGCTCGCACAAGTATAATGTCGCTCGCGCATTATGGTTATGGTAATGAGCAATGGAGGTATATTTGTAAATAAAGAGTTTCGTTATGGCCGGATATGTGTTCGATAATGTGATAGGTTGTGAGATGGGTGCTCTTGGTGGTGTGTGTGTGTCGGTCAACTTCTTCATTTGTTTCAACATTTATAGAATTGATTGGAGAGTTGAAGTTGTTGTTTTAATGTTGGTAAAGTTCTTGGAGGGAGGAGCCTCTTTGTTATAGTAGTTGAAGTAGACGCCTCAACTGTATATGGTGAAGTAGATTTGATAGCGGAAATGGGGTAGATGCCAACACTTGGAATTCTTGAAGATTCACCTCGAACCATGGTTGAAACGCAAATCCTAATCTTTCTTTATAGGAGGTTTAGCTGATGTTGATGCAGCCTGGTTAAGCGCGAGTCCTGAACTAATTTGTCCAAGAGTCAAACCGTGAAGATTGGGTCCTGAACCGTGTTGTTCAGAAGCCATTTGAGTAAGTTCATCAAATTGTACGTCCATTGTTTCCATTATTTGTCTGGTCCTTTTGTTGTAGATCCGGTACACCTTCTTGGATGGTGAATAACCGATGAAGATTCCAATATCTGCTTTAGGCTGAAGTTTCCCAAGATCCCCAAAATCATTTGTTGGATAACATAAGGCACCAAAAAGGTGAAGATACTTGAGTTCTCGTTTGCGATCTTTGAGCAGTTCATATGGAGTCTTATCGTAACGAGTGTGAATTAGGGAGCGGTTTTGAGTATAACATGCAGTAGCTACAGCTTCAGCCCATAGAAATAGCAGAGATTTGGAGAAAATAAGCATTGTCCTTGCAGCCTCTACCAACGTACGTTTACGCCTTTCAACTGCACCGTTTTGTTGTGGAGTTTGTGATGTGGATGTCATATGAGTAATTCCAACATCTTCCGTATAATTTCGAAGTGTCTGTTGAGAAACTCTGTTCGTTGCCGGTCGTAGCTATCTTATTGTAGCATTAAGGCTGACTTGAGCTTGCTTCAAAAATTTGATGATAATTTTTGGAGCTTCATCTTTCGTTCTCAAAAACTTCACCCAAGTAAAACGAGAATAATCATCAACGATGACAATAATATATATTTTCTTATTTATACTTTCTACCCGCATTGGTCAACACAAATCCATATGCAACATTTGAAGTTTCTCATTTGTACTAGGTTCAGGCTTATGTGGATGAGATTCCTTCTTGCTTTTTCCCATTTGACATGCCAAACACAAATGATCTTTAGTATACTTCAACTTGGGTAGCCCTTTGACGAGACCTTGTTTAGCAAGCTTGTTGATGGTATCGAAGTTTAAGTGAGAGAGACGGGGGGGGGGGGGGGGGGGGGTGGTGGGGATAAAACGGTGCCATAACCAAGATTTTGTCTTTGAAGCTTTGGAGAGTAGACAAATTGGAGAAGACTTCATCATATTCGCCATTAAGATCGTATAAAGATTAGAACCACAAGAACCTAATAATAGATCAACACCTTCCAAGTTCCGTACAAAGCAAGTGTGTTTTCTGAAAGCTACTTCGAGATCCGAATCACAAAATTACCCAACGGAGAATAGGTTATGACCAAGTCCTTCAACGTAGTAGACACGTGAAATAAGAATATTCCCTATTTGTAGATCTCCATATCCCATAATAGCTACAAAATGATCGTTGCCGAATCGGACCGGCCCGAAGAATTTAGAAACAAAATTGACGAGCTTATCACGACGTTAACGGGGAAAGGATGTGACGCCCCGCAAATTTCCGTTCAATATTTTAGCCGTTACCGGTTGCTAATTTGAATTTTTAAAAGTTTCGTTTAACTTTTACGTTTAACCGGGAAGTTTTCCTGCTTTTATATGAGAATCGTCGCCGGGAGTGAACCGGGACACCTAACGTCGTAGTATTTTGGCAATAGCCATGTTTTTATATTTCAAGTCAATATTTAAAATTTTATAATTTCCGGTGATACCGTTATTCGTTTTGTTACTTACGTGAATCGTGATTTATTTAAAATATGAGCATATGCATGGAGGACTTGGAAATTAAATCAAACATGAAGCACTAGTATCCTAGAATGATGGAGACCATTTTGGTCCCCCCTCCCCTTGCTCACGTCCAAACAAAACACCCTTATGAACCTTGGATGCCAAATCTGAAATTCAAAGTAATAAGACAAGATTACAACTAGCATTTGTCCTTGCATAATTATGATTAGTAGATCATTTTGGTCCCCTCTTCCCCCTTTGTCCTATCCTACAAAACACATACTTACACACTTTTAATGTGTAAAGAAATTGTGCATATATACCATCCTACATCTTATTTTCTCATTCATATCTCACACACACTTAACATTGAGTTTTCTTTGCTCTCTTATTCCTCCTAACCCACAAAATACATACACACATATATAAATTCATAAACTTTTCATTTTTAATCAAAAACTTTTGAAGATTTGTTGAAGGTTTGATCATTTGTATCATTCGGGTATTAGTTAAACAACGTTTGGGTTGTTTTTAGTCTTTGTTCATCACCTAAACTACCATTTTCTTTGTAAGTCTTCAAATCTTTTAATAACTTGTACTTTCATAATCATCTTGATGCATACATACTAGTTGTACAACTTATTTTGTAAAAATAAAGATTTTGAAACTACATAAACCCTAAAAGGGTATACATACTATTCGAAAATAATAAAAGAAAATATAAGGAAAGTATAGTTTTGTGATCGTGGTTATTTTCGTGTAATCAAAATGGTATGTTATAGCTTATTTATATTCGGCTTATATAATAAGCTTTTGGAAAAGCTTATTTTGATTTTATTGAGCTTAATGGGCTTATGTATGGTTCGGCCCAACTAGGAAAGAAAGGAGAAGTGTTTGTTTAGCTTATTTTGTTTCGGCTTATATTTATTAGCTTATTTCCTAGCTTATTTTGAAGGGACAAATGGTAAACTTATTTCGGCTTAATAAATAAGCCCGAATATGGCTTGCTTGGGCTTTTAGCCGCGTCCCACAACCAAGGCCCAACACCACGAGCTTATTCTTGAGCTTATGTGGTCCGGCTTATTATTGCTTGGCTTATTGTGAGCTTATTAATAGCTTATTATTAAGTCGCGTGTTTATTATTTAATGTTTTGCTTATCGGACTATATGGATAAGTAAAACTACATTTTTGGACTTAACGGGCCAAGGCCCAACATAAATACAATACACCAAGGCGTAAAGCTACGGTGTAGCTTATTGAATAAGTTCATGAATAGCTTATTTAATAGTGTACGACTTAGACGCTATACGTTTAACTTATTTTGAACGTTGGACGTTACGAATAATAAGATTAGGCTTATTGGGCCTAAAAGCCCAATAAGGGTCCGAATGGTCTTTTGATAAATTATAAAAAGAGATTTGATGATGTGTTTTGACCTTCTCCACGTCAGCTTTTTGTAGGCCCCGTTATCCAACTAAGAAACTTATCAGGTTATTTGACAGATATGTTACTCAACTTTGTGAATCTATTTGCCTAAGTTACTAAAGTTTGTTGTTTTGTTCATCTAAAATTTGAATACGGAATTTGAAATTGGCCGTTGAAAAAGGGGTATTTATAAAAGAAAAGTAGTCGTTGGAATTTAAAATTTGAATATGGAATTTAAAATTACAATACGGAGTTTAAAAATGCAATATTAATAATGTAAAACATATCGTAACGTAACTATAAACCGTATACTTTATTAATGTCACATTTTACTATATAAACTAAAGCGAAAACACTTATGGATGTCTATTTTCGTTAAGCGTCTTATTTGATGTTTCGTATTGATTTCTCATTTTTGAAGCGCGTCTTTTAATAGGTCGCGGTTAGAGTCGTTCGATATCATTATTATCTCTGTTGGATTATTTGCTCACTACTTACTTAAGGTGAGTTCATAGCCCTACTCTTTACTCGTTTTGAATAAATGTTTTATAACTTGGGGTAAGAAACATTGCTTGCTTTTAAAACTGGACACAAGTACTATACGTGAGAAATTTTCCCCGTTTACGTGTTGCCTAAGTAGCGTTTAGACCACCATTGCCCGAATAATCATGAACCGTTTATTACCTTTAACCGACTGGCTAGTTAAGTGAGCGCGAGTGAATAAATAGATCTATTGGGACTAATAATCCCCATTCGGGTTTGGTAATTCTTACCGGTTAGGTACTTGACAAACTGTACAGGCCAACGGATGTATATCGTGTCAAAACTAGATTGGTTGTCTTTGGTCGAACACCTGTAAGGGCAAGACTTATATGGCAGTGTACATGCTACTTTCCACTATTAGCCTCAATGTCATGAGCTTAGTGTAACGTAAATGCCTCTTTATGTGAAGTTGTATCTCCTCTAACTGCCACATACGTTTTGATAATCTTATGGTCCACACTGATAATATTTGAACTAAACCTATGAATTCATCAACTTTATGTTAACGATTGACATTTTAGAATGTTTTTTTCTCGGTGCGTAGCATGGATGCCGTTGCTTGACTTATGGAAGTCTATTTGCCAGGACGGTTTACAGAAATTGATCTATGTCTTTAATATCGTTGTTGAACTTATTTAAGCTTCCGCATTTTAACTTTTGTTATTTTCATAAATTTGAGCAATGTAAACAACTTATTCTTATTTTAATTATGCATCGGTCGTTATTTAAATCGACCCATTAGTGGTGTTTCACTTTATGATTTGTACTTGAGATATTAGTGACGTCCGCCACGGGCTCTTAATTTGAAGGGACCTATTTGGGGGTGTGAACAGATTGGTATTCAAGAGCCCAAGGTATAGAGAACAAGGTAGTATTACTAGGTTGGACATATAAACAGTATGGACTCCTACGTGATTATATGTGCCTTAAGTGATTTTCATATGCGTGATTATGTATAGTATATGTCTATGTAATTAAATACTAAATTTAACTAATACTTATATAATCTATATTGCATATTTTCGTGGTAATTCATCTTGTATGGCTTTATTCATTTCAACATTCATTTACCCATTCATTCATTCGTTCATTTACCCATTTGATCATTCTTTTACGCATCATGCATGGTTGGTATAAAGGATATTTATATAAACTCTTGCTTGTGTAGGTCATGGCTATCTTTGTTATTTCAGTTTCATCAGATTCATCTAAGGAGAGTGTGAGGACATCTACTAGACGAGTTATCTTGCTTGGAACTATCCCTACCACTATCCCTGACACTACACCTTCCGTGATTCCACCCACTACCCATATTGATACCACACCGGTACCTACTATTTCACCCACTATACCACCATCACCCGATTATACACCCGTATCACATGATTATTCACCCGCATCTGATACGGAGTTTGATCTATCCGAGGATCCGTCATCAGATCATATACCACCACTACCAGCTACTTTACCATTTCTTTCATCGACCGATAATTCTTCAGATAGTGATACACCTGATACATCACCATCACCTACCTATGGTACACCATTCACTGAGACTATCCTTTCTACTCAGAGTACACCTGTAGCATCTGGTGAACTTCAACGTCGAGTTATGATTCTTTCACCGGGACAGCCTATTCCCCATGGTCGATCGTACCGCTACCATCTAAATGGGCCAGTACACATGATGACTGCGAGGAAGAGGGTTAGACTGTTACCCACTCATCGTCTTGTTGTGAGACATTTAGTTGATTTATCTTCTCCATATCATTTTTCTTCGGAGGATTCTTCAAGGGATTCATCATCGAGTTCATCATCAAAGACTTCTTTGAATTCTTCTACGAATGCTTTATCTGATTCTGCATCTAGTCGTTCTTCATCTGATCATTCATTACCCACACCATCATCGGGTATGAGACCTAGTCATCATTTTTGTTCATTGGTACCGAGTATTCATCGTTCAACTGCTGCTATTTTTGATAGACCATCTCATGATTCTTTTTCTGCGAGCCCTTCTCGCAAGAGGAGTAGATCATGTGCTGCATCTATACAGTTATCTTCACCTACCTTTGGAGCATTGTCTTATGCACGTGCTGATCTTTTACCATCACCTAAGAGGATTAGGAGTCCTAAGACAACTACGGATTTAGAGGGTTGTTCAGAGGATAGTTTTATGCCATATGTACCTAGACAGGCTGGATTGGGAGTTGACTTTGAGGATGAGAGTTATGAGTCATCTAGGCATAGAGGGACTGATTTAGAGATGGATGTTGATGTTGTGAGGAGTGATGGGATTGATATTGACCCTGAGATTTAGGCAGAGATTGACGAATGTATCGCTTATGTGGATGCTCTTAGAGATAGAGGGATTGATGCTAGGATGGTAGTTGAGGCTATTGATCGAGAGGAGATTGAGACGAGTATGAGAGGCCTAGTTGAGGTTAGAGTGGATAGAGTTACTCACCCAGTGGTAGCTGAGGATATTCCTGAGCCTGCTCAGGAGGGAGCTGTAGAGGTCACGTATGAGACATTGGGAGATTTAGTTCAGAGGTTTCATGATCATACTAAGGAGATTCCAGTTCGTCGTGTTCAGGTTATTGAGAGTGTCCAGAGGGATCAGGGACACAGGATCGTAGCGACAGGACAGCAGAGTGCTGATATGTCAGAGAGGATCCGAGAGCTGGAGCGGGATAATATGAGACTTAGAGACATGATGGATGTTGCGAGTCAGAGAGTTGCCCGGTCACAGCGTAGGGAGTTACGTGTTCAGAGGGAGATGAGACAGATTCGGCGTTTCAGATTTTATGATCGTATGAGGATTGCTAGGCTTGAGGCTTATGCCAGGAGGCATTTGGGCTACCGTTCTTAGATTATTCCTTGAGTATCTTAGTGTTGACCTATAGCACCTAGTAGTAGCTAGTTATTAGGGATTTGTAAATCCTATATTTTGGAACCATGTTGTAACCATTAGTATTGATGATATGAAATCTAATGTTACCATTCCATGTTCGATATTCTTAACTTAATGATATATTTTATTTTGCTTATTGCATATTGCATTATTACTAAATCGTGGCATTATCATGAAGTTATTATGATTTTGTATTTCCATATAATAATACTTGTTATTTTATTCGAACCCCATTAACAATCTCATATCGTCATTGAATTTCATCGTGTTGTGTATTGTTATACTCTAAGACAATGCCTAACACCCGATCTGGAGCATCAAGGATACGTGAAGGAATTAACGAGCAGATTGATCGCCAAATGGCAGGAGCATTAGGAGCTCGTACCATTGCCAGGAACCTTGAACCCCTTATGAGAGATGAGGGTGGTCAAGAGGAAGTAAATAGAAATGGAGGAAATGGAAACGAAGGAAATGGAAATGGAGGACATGGAAATGACTATAACTTCGGAGGATTCGTGCCTGCACGAGAGTGCACATATCAAGACTTTGTGAAGTGCCAGCCACTTAGCTTTAATGGGACAGAAGGAGTTGTTGGGTTAACTTGTTGGTTCGAGAAGATGGAAACGGTATTCCACATTAGCAACTGTCCAGAGAGGTACCAAGTGAAGTATGCTTCGTGCACGCTTCTGAACAGTGCATTGACATGGTGGAACTACCATAAGAGAACAATTAGGATTGAGGCCGCCTATGCCATGAGTTGGGCAGAACTTATGAAGTTGATGACAGAAGTGTACTGTCCAAGAAACGAGGTCCAGAAGATGGAGACCGAGTTGTGGAATTTGGTTGTGAAGGGAAATGACTTAACTGCTTATACCAGAAGATTTCAGGAATTGGTGTTGTTGTGTACTAGAATGGTCCCAAATGAGGAGGACAAAGTTAAGAGATTCGTTGGAGGGTTGCCTGAAAATATTCAGGGGAATGTAATTGCTGCTGAACCCACTAAATTTCAAGATGCAATACGTGTTGCCAATAACTTAATGGATCAAAAGCTGAAGGGATATGCTAGAAGTGCTGAAAACAAGAGAAGGTTGGATAACAATCTGAGAGACAATCAGGGGCAATAACCAATTTTTAAGTGATAGAATGTTGAAGGCCAGAATGTGGCAAGAGCTTACACAGCTGGGAACAATGAGAAAAAGGGGTATGTTGGATCTCTTCCCTACTACAACAAGTGCAAGTTGCACCATGCAGGGCCGTGTACTGTGAGATGTAGAAACTGTAAGAGAGTCAGTCATATAACTAGGGATTGTACGACTGCAGTTACTCCAAACACTCAGAGAGCCCCAGTTGGGAATCAGCCGGGTATTGTTTGTTATGAGTGTGGAAGGCCATGACATTTTAGGAAAGATTGTCCTAAGTTGAGAAATCAGAACCGTGGAAACAAGACTGGAAACAAGAATGGAAACAAGAGTGGAAACCAGACTGGAGGTAATGAAGCTACGGCAAAGGCTTACGCTATTGGAGGAGGAGGAGCAAACCCCGATTCCAACGTTGTCACGGGTACGTTCCTTCTCAATAACTGTTATGCTTCTATGTTATTCGATTCGGGAGCCGATAGGAGTTTTGTGTCGTCTACCTTTAGTGCTTTGCTTGATGTTGCACCATCCACTTTAGACACTAGTTATGCCGTAGAACTTGCCGATGGAAGAATTTCAGAAACAAATGTTGTCCTTAGAGGCTGTACGTTAGGATTATTAGGTCATCCATTCGACATAGATCTAATGCCCGTAGAACTTGGTAGTTTCGACGTCATCATCGGTATGGATTGGTTGGCGAAGTACCACGCGGTAATCGTTTGTGACGAGAAGGTCGTCCGTATACCTTTTGGAGATGAAGTGTTGATAGTTCGAGGTGATGATTATGACGGCAGAAGTAAGTCGAAGCTGAATATCATATCATGTACGAAGACCCAGAAGTATATACAGAAGGGATGTCAAGTTTATCTAGCGCAAGTTACATCCAAGAAGACTGAGGACCAGTCAAAGGAGAAGCGGCTTGAGGACGTGCCAATCGTACGGGAATTTCTGGAAGTCTTTCCAGAAGACTTGCTTGGGCTACCGCCTGCTCAACAAGTTGAATTTCAAATCGACTTAGTCCCTGGTTGTTGATCCCACTTCAATGGATCTGGAATTCCTTAGCTTGTGTAAGGTTTAGTTATGCAAGATAAATCCTACACAACTTATGATAGAAACTTTGTTTGATAATACTAAAGATTATGCGGAATCTAATCTTTAATATAAGAAGAATTCTTCAATGAAACAGTAACACAATAACACAATTTAATTCAACAATAAAAGCTCCAATATTATTATTACAAATAATACGAATACTCTCTAAGTATTAGGGTTTCAAAACCTTGAAGCTATAAACAACTCTATGACTCATTTTTGGTACTTTGATACTTAGAACTATATACCCTAGGACCTCCTTTTATACACCAAGAAGTCCCAATGAGATTACAATATTTTCCTAAGTTATCATGATCTTCTAAACAAATAACTTATACGTATCTTTTACAAAAATATCTCATACATATCACATAAGCAATCTTTATCTTTTCTCTGAGCAGTCTTTATCCTTTCAGCAGTTGTAACTTTTATACCAGCAGCATTAACTTTCAACACCAACAGTAGTAACTTTTGTACCAGCAACACTAACTGTGTACAAGCAGCATTAACTACTTAGAAAGTTTTCTTCAATCTTCACCAGCAGTACTAAGTTACACTAGCAGTACTAACTTTACTCTAGCAGTACTAACATTACTAGCAGTAGTAATATACACTAGCAGTAGTAACTTACACTAGCAGTAGTAACTAGCAGTACTAACTACTTAGCATATTTTTCATTAAGATTACTAACAGCACTAATTTATGCTTAGCAGCAGTAACTAATACCTTAACAGCAGTAACTTCAAGAAGGCTTTTAATCCTAACAATCCTCCCCTAAACTTGATATTTATCTTCAAAATCATCAAGTTTCTTTATTAAAAGCTTCATCAATCACCAGGAGGATGCTTCCAAACACTTCATTAAGGTACATAGCCTTCCTTAAGCTGTTTCTTGACCAATCTAAGAAGCTCAAATGCCATTTCACACTCATAATCAACTTGGAGCTTCACATCATTGAACATCTGATGTAGTGTGTGCTTTGTAAGTGGATACATCTTCTCAACCAACAGATAATAAAGTATGTTCTGCATTGTCACACAATGAACTCCACAAGAATCATAAAGCTTCCAATTTAGCACTTTAACTAACCCTTGTTGATTCTTCCATACACTATCTTCAAGATGATGTTCAAACATGGTCTTCAAATTAAGATGTAAGAAAATATCCATGTAATTCACTGGCTCTGTCTTCTTAAATCTTGCTTTGACTATACTCCAAAGAACTTCCAAATTTCTCTATCAAAGTTTTTAAAGAATCTTTCTAAAGTAAATACATTGAGAATTACCATCTACTCTGATATTTGAAATTAGAGTTTCTTCCTTCTTTGTAGATCTTGTAGTCAATAATGGTTGGAGATTTGGTAGTTAAGGTGTAAGATTCATAATAGTTTACATCATCTTCCATATATGAAATGATTTCCATACATTGCTTAAGCCCTTAAGTTTCTTTATCACCATCCACCTTTTCCTTCTTAGAGCTTTCTTATTCTAGAGCTTCTCCTGCTCTCTTTGAGCTGCTTTCTTGTGATGTCTCGGTTTTAGCTTTCTTTGAACTCTCTTTCACTAATTCTATATCCATATCTACAAAGGTGTTTACCCTCTTCATAGCTTTGTCAAATAAGTCTTGAATATTTGCAAAGGATTTATTCTTTATGTCTTTGGGCTTCCAACCTTCTATGTTTTTCAGGTAAGTACACATGAAACTCCTTTGCTAAGCTTTTGTTGGTGGTTTGTTCCTTTTCTCTTTTGCTCTTTTCGCTGCAAAGTGTTTTCTTCTTTTCTCTAAGAGTTGTACAAATAATGTAGCCTTTTCTGCATCAGACAACTCTTCTTGCTCCTCAGCTTGCAGTCTTTGAGCCAATTGATAATCAGCTTCAACTTTAGCTTAAATATCATCCCAAGCTATGTTAGCTTCTTCAACTTTTTGAGCTTTTTCCATGGCAAGCCTTTCTTCTTCATCTTCTTTAGCTTGTAGCTTGAAAGCAAGTTCTTCATCAAGCTTAAGTAGCTCTTTCTTAGACATTTTCTTCACATGTTCTTCTTTAACCGTTTTTCCTTTACCCTTGTCCTTGACCTGTGTTGGTTGTTGTAAAGAAACTATTGGTGTAGGAGCTTGCTCTTGTTCTTGCTCTTGTTCATGAAAAATAATCCCTTTTACTCTGGGTCTTAAGCTAACAACTGTAATTGTTATAGCAGCAGTTGCTGGTATAACAGTACTAACCTTTGTTGAAGCGGCACTAACTGGTACACTTGGCTCTTTAATAACATCCCCTTTTTCTTGAACTTTTGCACTTTTCAAAGCTGCAAGTGCTTGAGCCAATGTAACTTCATCAACACTTAAATTCACATCTTTATCAGCCACTTCACTTTCAACAACTATCTCATCACCTTCAAGATCATTTACTCCAAACATATCATCATCTTTATGGACATTGACCAAGTAAATGTCTTTATCAGCATCAATATCATCTATCCTCCCCTGTTTGGATGCATCCTCCTGATCACCCAAACTTTCTTCTTCAGAGGATACTACTCTTCTATATTTACTAACCGTGTATAATCTTTTAAGCTTATGAGTTCTTGACCTTATTTTCTTCTCTAACTTCTTGACTCTCTTCTTTAAACTTGTAATCTCCTAAGCTTGAGCAGTCTTTGTGTTCTCCAGGTCAAGCACTCTTTGTTGCAATTTGGTACAAAAATCCATCAATTCCTTAAGTTGCATACTAAGCTCCTCATTGACAGCCTTGTGGATCCCTTTGAATATAGATCTTACTACCTTGTTAAGGGTTGTAGCTAATATGAATAGATTCACACAAACTACAGGAGAAACAATGATTAAGAACACTATAAGTTATGCGGAATCTAACTTATAATGCAAAGAAGAACAATGAATATTGATAACTAAGTTTTTATATTGATTGCTAACTATGAGATTGACAATAAACTGATATGTCAAACTATGCCGTGAGAGTTCCTTTTATACACCAAGGTAAACCCTAATCTTGGCTTACAAAACGAGTAAAAGATAATGCATATCTTTTCCTATAATATCTCATGCATATCTCTTAAATGGTACTAACTATTTTATACTAATGGTACTAACTATCTGAGCAGTACTTAACATTTTGTATTGTCAGTACTAACTATTACTAGCAGTACTAAGTATATAACTAACGGTACTAAGTCAGGATTGTATAATTCCCAACAATCCTCCCCTAAACATGATTGTTGAACTTGTTTAACTTTATGTTTCTCCAGTTTATTCTTCTTAAGTTGTTGGAGGATGTATCCAAACACTCTGTCAAATCTTGATCTTGAGCTTTAATAATCTTGACATCTTCAGCTATCCATCTTCATCAACAACTTATCTTTTTAGCAAACATAGCATACATCTTGGCAAGCAAATCCAACTAAGTTGGCTTTGTAGTTTTTGGCAAACTACCAGCCATAAAATGGATTTGATATTCCTTTACCAGTAGTTGTTTGCTCTGGGATAGTCAACTCTTTATTTCAAAATATGGTGAGTTTATTACCATATAGTTTTTGGTAAACTGTCAACCATCAACGGAATTGATTTGTCTTTACCAAATACCGTTTGCTTTTGACTAGGCCAATTGCTCATTGCCTTCACATGGTTGCCTTCGATTTTACATATACTGTTTTTAGCAAACTATCAGTTATCAACAGATTTGAGTAGTCTTTACCAAGAACTGTTTGATCCTGGACTAGGACCAACCTTCTTAAACCTTGATGCAAGCTGAGTTGAGAACCCTACAATTTTTGTAAATTGTCAAACCATAAAGGATTTAAGAAGTATTACCATACGCCGTTTGCTTATGGATAGCCTGTTCTTATGCTATTAAGCATGGTAAAACTGATGAAAATTTGTTGTTTGGTGGTTAGCCAACACCTCAAACCCTTCTTAATTCCATTTCTTCTTTACTCTTCATTAAGCTTGTTGCTTAATGAACCTTATCAAATCTAATGCAGAAGTACTTTCTACCTCAACTTCTAATCCAAAATCAAGCATTCTTTGCAGTAATTCCTTGGAGAGAGGATATTTTCTTTCAACTAGCATGTGAATGACTGTTTCCATCATTAACTCTTAGTATGCAAATGCACAAGCATCATACATCTCAAAGTGACAATCTCCCAATTCGTTTGATCATTTTAGATATCACCTTGATCAGTTACTTCTATTTGAGGATTCATTCATATTCTTCAAGTATCCCCAAAGATCAACTCTTGTACCTTCTGGTGTGCTTATGAGTACGCTCATACCAAATATATAAGTGAAACGTTTGTTAATCAAAAATAGAGTACCTACATTAGATAGTGAATGCTTCTGAAATTTCCATTTACTCTTTAGACATCCAGGTAATCCCACCTCTGTTGATGAAACCTTGTCCAACTTTAGAATAAACGATTTTCTCTCCAATATTTCACTATCTATGGTACCTTCAAATGTAACAATCTTTAGACACTTTCTGTGTTCATCATCACTATCAACATCTGGTTGTGGTCTTTTCCTTTTCCTCCAATCATCTTCATATGACCACCTTTTCTCTTCTTTGTATCTTGCTTTTATACTACTTCTTGATTTGCTGGTATCTAGCTATGGAACATTCTTCTGAAAACTTCTTCTTTTGTCAGGTCACTTAGATCCTAATTCATTTCCTGAATCTTTCTTTATTCTTCAGTTGAAACCAATAAGTATTATAACTATCATTAGATACCTCTTTACTTTTTCATACAAAGCCTTTATTTCATCAAAGCTTTTGGTCTTCAAATCAGCATGCTTCTTGTTTCCAACATGTTTCAAATAAGTCATCATTTGGTTCCTAAGCTGATTTCTTGAAGGAGGTTTATTTCTGATAGCTTCAGATCTTTGTTGAGCAAGAAATCTTCTTTGGGCAGCAATGGTATCATGAAGAAGTTTGGCTCTCACATTTCTCTCTCTTCCTCTTAAAGTTTTTTAGCAAGTATCTTATTAGCATTAAGTCTTGCCTGAATGAAATCATATTCATTAGAGAGTGCAGCCTTTGTAGCTTCTTCCTCAGCTAACTTTTTCACTTCTTCTTCTGCTTCCTAATCCTCTTGCACCTTTCTGGCCACCTCTTCATCCCTAGCAAGCTGCTTAAATTTCTTTTCAGCTTCAGTAATACCTTCTGATTCAGTATCAGATTCATCTTCCTCTTCAATTTTCTTTTTGCCTTTATCTTTTGGATCAATCTTGGGAAGAGGCTTTAAAGTTAATAATGATCTTGTTGAAGTAGGCCTAGGTCTCTCAGTCTCCTCAACATCCTTAAGCTCTACTCCTTTTTCTTTTTCTTTGAGCTTCTCCTTGTTCTGACTCATTATGATAAGGACTTGTGCAATAGTCTCATCACCAAATATTGTTAGAGTAGTTGTTGTTGGAGCTGTCTGAGTAGCACTTCTTCCTTCATTTTGATTAACAGTACCTTCATCTGGTCTGTCGGTACTAACTTCTTCCTTGTCAGTACTAACTTTTTGCTTGTCAGTACCTTCCTCTGGTCTGTCGGTACTAACTTCTTCCTTGTCAGTACTAACTTTTGGTTGAGCAGTATTAAGTGCATCTTCAGTACTAACTTCCTTTTCTGCACTTTCCTTCTCTTCATGCACTACATATCTTGTCCTCCCCACATCTTGAGCATCCTCAGTCTCCATATAGTCAATTGCATCATCATCAAGCTCATCAAAAGCTGGATCTTTATGGACTGTAGGTTCAGCTTTGGCAGATTTCCTCCCCTGTTTGGATACAGACTCCATTTGCATCCACTGTTTCTTCAAGGATTTCTTTCCTGCCAATCTTTGCTTCATGGATACACTCTTCATCCAAGCTCTGTGGTGTGTGATAACAGGTTTGGCTTTCTTCTTAAGCTTCTTGATCTGTGCCTTCAAGTGTTTAATTTCTTTGGCTTGATCTGTAACCTGTGTACACAAGGAGATACAAAGATCATACACACTTTGGAGTGTCATGCCACCCTCATTCCCTGAAAGGGATCTATCACTGGATGACTAACCTCCATGATTCCCACCAGAACCCTCTGGAATGGAATCAGTAATATGAGAAGTAGGTGAAGGTCTGGGAGAAGGGTTAGTCTGTGTCTCATGTTGGTCTGTACTTGGGTGAGGAGGAGAGGGTATGGGTTGAGGTTCAGATTGTCTTTCTAAAGTGTCACCCTCATCCTCAGTTGGTTGAACCAACATAGAATCAAACAAAGGTGTAACATTCCCTGAAAAATGTTTTCCCTTTTTAATCATAAAAGAGAAAACTTTACTAGTTAAAGCATTAATAGGAAAATGGTCTATAGAACACGGCAATTCTTTAGCTGTTTATCCAAAAGTCTAAATAAATCTTGGATACTAACCAAAATTTTTCTTTGCATCCAAGTGTCGCATACATACCAATCAAAAATTAATTTGAAAAATTATATTTTGATTAGTGGTTATGGCAAATTACTATACCATCTTCTTTCTGTTTGACTTGTAATCCAAGAAAGAAGGTGAGCTCTCCCATAGAACTCATCTGAAATCTACTCTTCATTAATGCCTCAAATTCATCACACCAAGATTTCTTTGTAGAACCAAAAATGATATCATCCACATAAACTTGTACTAATATGATATCATGTTTGTCCTTCTTAATGAAAAGAGTCTTGTCAATAGTTCCTCTTCTGTATCCATTCTTCAACAAGAAAGTAGATAAAGTAGCATACCAGGCTCTGGGAGCTTGGTGTAAACCATAGAGAGCTTTCACTACTTTGTAGACCTTCTTAGGATACTTAGGATCTATAAAACCTGGAGGTTGAGACACATAGACCTCCTCATCAATTTTGCCATACAGGAAGGCACTTTTCACATCCATTTGATAGACTATGAATCCCATGTAAGAGGCAAAGGCTAAAAAGATCCTAATGGCTTCAATCCTGGCCACAGGAGCAAAAACCTCATCATAATCTATCCCTTCCTCTTGCCTATGTCCCTGAGCAACTAACCTTGCCTTATTTCTAACCACAACTCCTCTCTCATCCTTCTTATTTCTGTAAACCCATTTTGTTCCAATTGCCTTCTTCCCATAAGGCAAATCTACAAGAATCCAAACTTTCTGAATCTTGAATTGCAACAGTTCTTCCTGCATAGCATCAACCCAACTTTCATCTTCAAGTGCTTCAGAGATCTTCTTGGGTTCATTTTGAGACAAGAAACAAGCAAATAAACAATGCTGGAAGTCCTTATGATTATTTCTCCTTTGCTTTTGAATATAACTTACAAAAGCATGGGCTCTAGAACTTTTGGTCACTTTGCTTCTTGTTTGAACTGCTGATTGTGGATCTCCAAGAATTAGAGTTGAAGGATGAATAGAGTTAATCCTTGATGTGGGAATATGACTGACATTCACAACAGGTTCTAAATTTGTGAAGTCAGCCACTGCACCCTCATCATCATAAGTTGAATTGGTAAAAATACCATCAGTAGGATTGTCATAAATTTCCTTAAGTGTAGGTTTTTCTGAATCATCTTGGTCAGTATTGGTTAGATCAGTGAAATTGACACTAAAAAGTATCAAATATTTGATGTTATCAAATATCCCCCCACTTGACTTCTGCTTGCCCTCAAGTAGACCTGTTAGAATAGTTTATAATTTTTTCTCTGATTTAACTCAAAGAAATGAATCTATAAAAGACTTATGCTAGAAACATCAAAGCCGAACACCTCACGAAAAGGGGATCAAAATTCACTCAACTCTCAACTAGTCTAAGTGTTCATTTTCGGGGTGATCGCTCAACTGCACAGTCATAGCATGTATTCTATCATAAGCTTGGGAAGTACATAAATCTGCACCAGTTAGAGTTAGGGTCTAAACAATTCTTAAAGGCAACATGGGTAACATAACATAGGTTTATTGGGTGATATATAGGGTTAGGATAGACATGGGATACACATTTAATTGGTGTTAAGACAAAAACACAAAACAAATAGTCTTATATAATCTAAGGTATCCATAACCGGCTACTGTCCACCCATAGTCCAAGTCTTTAAGTACGAAAACCTAATCATATCATCAACATGGGTTAGCTAATAATGAGATCTTGCAGAGCATGCTAACCCATTCTTCACTAGGTGGCTTATAGTTGCACCACTTTTATACATCGGATGGCTTATAGTTGTACCATCCTCAAAATTACTAGGTGGCTTATAGTTGCACCACCTTTTTCCTTGGTTGGTTTTGTACACGTAACCAACATTAGGAGTTATATCACTAGGTGACTTATAGTTGCACCACCTTTTCTCTTTTTTTTACAATACTCCTGTATATAATATATCACATATCCTCCCATTTGAGATAAACAAGATCAACAATGATAATACCGAGGGGTCTTCCATGATCATAATAATATGTCTTCAACGAAAGTGCCAATCTTCGAACCGTTTTCCTGAACCATGGACTTAGGTAAACAAAAATTTCAACACCAGGATAAATATAGACTACAGGGTTGGCTAAGGCGAAATGGTGTAACGAAACATATAATAATTGGTGAAAACATAGATTGGCTTAACAAGGGTGATCTAGGGGTATCTTGCACTAATGATGAGTGCAACAAAAGGGTTTTAACACGGGAGGTCGACAAGTCGATAAACACACACATATAGGCTTATTTGGGTGAATTCCTAAATGTTGCCTTCTCGAACCATCTATTCCTGCTAATCAATTAGGTCTCAAAATGATGTACATGCCAAGTTCTAAAGTCTACAATACTACCGATACACTCAATATTTTGGTTGATTTTTGTATAATGAGATGAAAACGGAACATTAGGCTTAAACCTCACTAAGTAATAATAAAGGGTAATTTTCATTCGGCAAATATTAATTCTAGTTTAGTAAACAAAATATGTCAAAAAATTTAAAATCGGCACCATTTTTCAAAGAAAACTAGAAAATCAAAGGCAACAATAGGTCAAGTGATAATTTTACTCCCATCCCCCCACTTGTTTTGTACAATGTCCCTATTGTACATTAAGGAAATGAAATAAAAAGGAAGAGTAAAATTAGAATAAGAAACTCCTTTGAGCATTGCTTCTGAACATATAAAATGTACTAAGCCAGTAGAGAAATGAAGAAAATCTCCATCGTGAGCAAAGCTCATTTTCCCATGTGATCACTAAAACAAACTAATAGCATAAAATCACTCAAAGATAAATATACAAGTTATACAAACCTAACTCGCTTTCGTAGGAATTACGGTTGCATTTAGCATATGCAACAAGCCTTTTAAACCAATTGGTGGCCCAAGTGGACGAGTGGAGTCTCGTGAGGGTTTCCAGGGAATATACCCACAAAGTTCATTTAGATATACAAGGTTTAGCAATGTTTAAAACTTAATTTTTAGGTTTTTCAGAAAGAGGTTACGGCGTAACTCCGATGGTTACGCCGTAATCATGTGGTATATATTTTTAAGATTTTTGTTAATATGCTTATGGCATAACCACAATAAGGTTTGCGTCGTAATTTAATAGGTTACGGCGTAACCATGTATGTTACGCCGTAACTGCTGCTAAATCAGCAAAGCTACCACACAATTATGAGTCGATTCGGTCTCGAAAGTTGCCTCCTAGCTGCTGGAACCTGAAAAACAAAGTAAAACATGCAAACCAACTAATATGCGAAAAATTAAATTGATAAAAAGACGGGTTGTCTCCCGACAAGCACTTTTGTTTATTAATGAGTCTTTAAGTTAGACTCATGCCCACTCTACGTTCAATTGTTGTTGAGTTAACTGCAGTAGCTTGGGTGCGGTAGCATTTGTCACACATGAGCAGTAATTAATTGGCTCCAGTTGTACTTTAGTGCCTGTCAGAGGACACTAAGGCTATGTTTTTGTGTGTTTGTGCTTGAGCTTGAGTTCCTTTAGACCTCTGTTTCATAGATCTTTAGGTTGTTATAAAGATCATCCAATCTTAATGTATCTATCTAAGGCTTGTTCCTCACACAATGGTATTGTGTTTCCATTCTGGTGACAAACTCTTTAAGATCTTTTGATTCACATCATCTAGTGAGATACTTTCACCACAGAATCTCCACGACTGATAAGCTTTTGAGCCTATCAAAGGATTGATCTAAGACCTCCGAGCTAGATGCAGTAAAATTTTTCATAACTGCTTTGCTTAAAGATTCCTCTAGTATTAGTAGCTAGAAAGAAAACCCAACTAAACCTACTGTAATCATCTGTGACAACTAGGCAATACATCTTTTTCATTAAGCTTTTTACAAATGTTGGACCACATAAATCCATGTACAACATATGCAAAGGTTGGCTGATTGAACTTACTGTTTTGGACTTACAAGAAGCTCTATGTTTCTTTCCCTTTTGAGAAGCAACACAGGTTTGATTATTTTCAAAAAGTTTTGAAGGTAAACCTCTTACAAGATTTCCCTTAACCAGTTTATTCATAGTTTTAAAATTTATGTGTCCAATTCTCCTATGCCAAAGTTCAGATTCATCAGATGTGGCTTTTGCAAAGAGACAAGTTAGACCTCCTTTAGGAACAATATTCTTTAAATCAACACTATACATATTGTTCTTTCTAGGAAGTTTAAGTAAAACTTGACTTTCATTAGTTAACTTAAAGTTTGGAGATAAACAATACATTCAGTGTCATTAAAGAGAACATTATTCTTTTTGTCAAACATTTGTGAGACACTAAAGAGGTTAAACTTTAAATCTTTTACAAAATACACATTCTCAAAATCTAAATTACCAGTTTTGATTGTAACTCTGCCTGTGATTTTCCCTCCTTTGGGGTTACCTCCAAAGGCAACATATCATCCATCAATCTCTTTATAGTCTGTAAGATAGGACATGTTCCCTGTCATGTACCTTGAGCATCCACTATCAATCACTCCTTGATCCTGTAAATCTATTTATGGATTGCCCTGCACATTAGATAAGAAAATCAGCTTGTTTTAGAGACCCAAGCCATCACTGACTTGGATCTGCCTTGTGCATCAACGTAATCAAACTTTTTCAGGGTGATGCACTGTTGTGTTTAGAAACATGGTCTAAAACTTTAGTCTTTGGTTTCCAAACCTAACAAGCTGAGGCCTTAACAGGATTAACATTATTTCCCTTAACAACATTAACTACTGCTTTTAGCCTAGCAGCATTAACTACTGCTTTTGGCCTAATAGTATTAACATTTTTATCCTTAACAGTATTAACCCTCTGATTAAAATTACTATTTTTAAATGTTGTATTCTTATGAATGGGCCTCTTAACAGTTGAATGTGCTATTTAAGAAAGATATGACATTGGTTTAACAGCATTCACTGTTGTTTTTGAGTGAGCAGCATTAACTTGTCTAACAGTTTTAACTGATACTAAGCCAGACTTCATTAGTACTGCTCTTAGAACCATGTTCTTTTTAGGACTGGGGTGAGTCATTTTAGAAAAATTCTGGTGATTCACCCTTTGAGTATAGTTCCATACTGGTTTTACTATCTTTTTATTATTAAACTGTCTCTGATGGTTATCACAATCTTACTTCTGTGATCAAAACTTCCACACACATAGCAAGCTTTGTTAATCATCTCAAAATTACTTCCTAATTTTTAAGACATCATATTATTCTAGTTTCTTTGGTTGTCTCTAGGAATATGAGTGTTTTTCCTATTGTGCTCAACTTATTTAGCAGTTTTCCTATTAGTTTTGTTTGTTTAGCTTTGACAAAGTCTATCTTAACAAAACTAGGCTTAGCTATTTTCTTTTCAATCTTAGTTTGAGACACATTTTCTTCCTCACTATCTGACACCCAATCCTCAATAATTAGAGCACCATTATTCTTCCTAACTGCTTCAGGCTTTGCTTCACTAGTCTTAGCTTCACTGTTCTCCTTAACAGAAGCTGAAACGTGTTGTTTCACTTCTAGAAGGTTTACAAGGCGGGAAAAAGATTGCTTTATGTCAAAAGGAATAAAGCAATCTCCTTGGAAAATGTTACTTCTAAAGTTGGTATAGAAGTACATCAACTTTCTTTTAAGGACTGAATCCATTGTCTATATAACATGTGAACATTAATTGGTGCTCAACCATCCATTTAATGCTTGAAATGTGTATTAGGTTAATTGTTAATACCCTAATCCTTTGCCTACTATAAAGGGAATGGGATTCTCAGATTAATGTTATCTCTTTTCTCAATTAATGTTATACACATTGAAGAGTTCATTTATCTCTTAAACAAACTGACTTGTACTACTGAAAGCTGAAGCTTCAGTTTAGTCATAACAAGTTTGTTTTCTTATTTCTCATAACTTAGGTTAGAGAATAAATTCGAAGAAGATAACACCCCAATTGTCATTCAACCACCTTGCTATTCCGCAAGCAAGATGTGTCATAGATTTTTTATTTGATTCTAATAAAGTCTTTAGTCTGAAAAGTACTTCTTGTTGTGTTTTAAACTTGTTCTTTATATTGCTTATATATATTTGTTTAAAACTCACTTCGTTGCCATGGAATGTGATTAGTCTAATTTGATAAACTTTATATCACATTCCTAGGGACCAACAAGTGGTATCAGAGCCTTCTGGTTTATAAAATCTCGTAAAAAAGGTTATGTATAAAGGCTCAGATTTTTAAAATCAAGATCCATCTTAAATGGCAGCAGAAGTACCACAGACTCTTGAATATAGGGGTGGCCAGTTAAATGCCGCTCCTGTACTAGAGGTGGAAAATTTCACCAACTGGAAAAAGAGGTTCATGTGCCACATTATTGGTATTGAACCTTAATTTGAAAATATCATGAAAAACGGTCCTTTTATCGCCATGACAGCTGGTCAAAGGAAGCGAGAGAATCAATGAACTGGAGATGAGAGAAAGGCTGCTAACGTAGATCAGCGACTCAAAAGTCTCATCATGTTTGTTCTTCCAGATGACCAAATAAATTCTGTCATAAACTACTTAATAGCTAAATCAACATGGGATGACCTGATACTGTATCATGAGAGCCCCACTGATGTGAAAGAAAGTAGGGTCATGGACCTGAAATTGTGCTATAACACATTTCAATTCAAAGAAGGTGAATCTCTAACACAAACTTTCACCAGATACAAAGCTTTGATGAATGAGTTAGTAAATGATGGCATCAAAATTTCAAAGCTTGAAATAAATACTGGTTTTATAAATGGGTTACCAAAGAAGTGGCTAAGTTTCTGCCAAAGTCTCAGAAACAAAAATAATGTGAAAGATTCTAAGCTTGATTCTCTATTTGGTAAACTCATATATGAAGAAAACCTTATAGACAGTATTTATGAGACTGAAAAGAATAAATCTCTTGTCTTTGCAACAACTCTGTCAACTGCTTTCTTCTCTTCCTCTATTGTCTAGGACTTTCAAGATAGTCCTGATGATGAAGAGGATACAAGAAGCAGTCATGAGTATCTGAATGATCTAGAGGAAGAATACTAGCAAGAGCTTTTTAGCTAAATCTAAAAGGGATTATTAAGAATGTACATCAAAGGTTTCAAGCCAGTGCAAAAAGCAACTGACCTGTTACACCCAAAACTACGATACTGGCGGATATACAACATGTGGGGTGTACCTTCAATAAATACATGCACACGAGTCCCAGTAAACGTTCAAAGATACGTTTATAAAACACAATTTCATTTAATAGAAAGATCAGAGTTACAAAGGTCCCAATACAATTATAGAAATTATTTATATATGTCACAACATGACTTGATTTCTAAATACATATTTTGTTTTTCGACACACATCACCGAGACACCGTCCTTGTATCCCGTTCTCGTCAATCCAGCATCAATAACAATTAACCTGAGATACATGCTTAAAGAGTAAACAAAACGTTGAGTGAATTCATAGAGTTTACAAATAACAGTTAGAACGCATAATTTGGTTCAACAAAACATATAACATTGGCTCGTAAGTCAAGTTATAAAAATAGTGATTTCCAACTAAAGAGCCCGTGTACCGAAACTTAACACATTCATCCCCGTAGGACGAAATTATGTCCGAGAAGTATGTCACTTCTCCTAATACTAACCACAAAATGTCCGTTTGACAGGGTGGTCCTAACAGATTCAAACCTTGGACAGGGTTGTCAAACCCAATAGATCTATTTAATGAATTAGCGTTCACCAACACATGGTAACTAACGGTCACACAGCAAAAAAGGCATATACTCAGTAGTGAATGAATCATATTTAAGTATCAAAACAGTTTGCGTTCAATTTCACAAAACAAGCAATATATCCCCCTCGCGGAGTTAAAAACATTTAAAAACACTTAAAATGCGAGGCTATGAACTCACATGAGCAAAGCCGATGATTAAACAATAAAGTCTAGCACGAAAATCCACAAACGCGATCACGACCTATAATTAGAGTCGGTTCGATTACTAATTCGAAAAGTATAATCAACGATGCGTTCATCGTATCAACAAAATCATATATAGTATATATATATAATATATAATATATATATATATATACTATATATATATATATATATTTTATATATATATAGAGGAATGGTTAATAAAAAGACAAATATTCCGTGAGAAGGATAAAAAGAAACTTTTTTAAAAAAGTTCTCGAGAATTTCAAAAAAATCCATTAAATCAGGTATGTTGGAGCATAAAACTTTTGTAAAAGAAGTTTTATAATTTTCTGCTTTTTAACTTTTTTTTAATGCACAAAAAAGAAATTTGATGCACAAAAAAATTTTTTGATGCACACAAATTTTTAACTTGTTTTAGTTTGATGCATATAAAATTTTGATGCAAAGTCAAAAAGAGTTGGGAACAAAAACGAATTTTTATTGCACAAAAACCTATTTAATGCACAAACGTTTTTTTTCATATTTTTAGGCACACAAATAAACGTTAGAGAAGCTCTCTTCAAAACTTTTTATTGCCACAACCTACCACCGATCTTGAGAAATTTTTTAGCAATTTTTTGAGAATGTTTTTTAAAAAAAAATCTTTTATCATCTCACGAATATTTGTCTTTTTATTTGATCTTTCATCCTAGTATATATATATTTAATATATACTGATATATATATTTATATATATTATATATCTTATTATATATATATATATGTTCGAGACATGTGTTGCGTGAACGCTAATTGCATTAAATAGATCTTTTGAGGTTTGACTAACCATGTCCAAGGTTTGAACTCTGTTAGGACCACCCTTGTTCAAACGGACATTTGGTGGTTAGTATTAGGAGGAAGTGACATACTTCTCGAACATATCTATTAATCTATAGTATATATATTATATATATATATTATATATATATATATATATATACTATATATCTATATATAATATATATATATCTTATATAACACACATATAATATATTATTAGTATATATATATATTGTGATGAGAAATCCACTTGCGTCTAGATCCTAAAATCCTCACATTATTAGATTTACGATCATCCTACTATTTATATTTACACGCTTAAACGACAACTTTCGTATTTTAGGAAACTTTTTATTTTTAGAAAATTACTATTTTTAGAGTTGACCAACGGTCTCAAAATAACTACTTATAGTACTATATTTATCGATATTACTTTATTAATCGATATCACCTTCATAACGCGTTTAAAGTATATTAAAGTCTTCTTTGACTTTCATGTTTGACTTTTATAAAATATATTTATTTTCTAAGTCTGACTAAAACGACCCACTAGATCACATTTTCATAGCTCAGACATATAAGAGATTTTATGCGAAACGATATTCCGGACAACTTTTTAGTTTTAGCCGAGACCTGGATCTCGACAAAAAATGACCAAAATGCCCTTACGAGAATCTGCTGAACTATATATTTTTATAAAAATACAGAAGTTTGACTCTCGATTTTGACCTGTTATATTGCATTTTCACGACTTTGACCGAAAAGAGACTTTATGTAAAACGTCATTCCGAACAACTTTCGTGTTTCGCCGAAAGGGACTCGAAAGTGCTCAAAACGTCAAATTTAACCTGTCCTAGTGATTTCTTATATACTAAATAATGACCCATTTTTCTACAAAAGTGTATATTTCGATTTCGCTCCAGTTTATTCGGTTTTGGGAGTTATGAGTCCCATTTTTATATCAAAACGATAGTCTCGATTGCTTTACTTAGATTTCAAAGCCCTAAATCATTATTTTACAAAATCTCGATCCCCATTTGGCGTGCCAAACTTTCTGCTCGCTTTTACAATTTATAAAACACGTTAAAAATCATTTTTAGACTTTTAACCCCAACTAAACAGTCTATAATGACTTTTCAATTTATGCTCAACCACTACATTATTTTATAACATTGCATTATAATTTTCGGCGAAAGTTATATAAACGATTTCATCACATGCATGCCTCGAAATTAATATATATCGTAAAACAATCAAAATGATTATGAAAGAATGCTCACAAAGGCTCAATGAGCTAAAGAAAAAATAGATCGGACTCGGCGTGTTCCTCGTTCCTTCTTTGGCCGCGACCTCGAACCCACAATCGAACCAAAACCAAACCTCTAATCACTCTAAATTAACTATTCCAATAATGAGATCAAACCTAATTTAACAAGCCCACACCCTATTTGGGGTGTTTGCTCGGTTCGAACCCCACATAAACAAACAAACCAACCCGAAACCCTTTCCAAACAAAGCTCCCTTCAAACTTCAATTTACAATACCCAAATCTTTCTTAAGCCAACTCAAACCGAAACCCTTATAAGTTTGTGTTCGGTTCGAGACCCAAACCGCACCAAGAACCCACTTTCAATATTTTATCAACCCAAAAATCTTCAAAATCTTATATTAGTCAAGTGTGACAACATGCATAAAACCTTATGCATGTGTTTATTTTCACAATAGATGACTAAACAATCATCATCTAAATCTTATTCAAAAGCTAGAAAAATCACCACACCAATGGTGTTGGTGTTTCGGGTTCGACGAGCACAAAAGGAGAAGAAAGGGGGCCAAGAACTAGCTTGCACCTTAACCTATTCCTTTCTATATCATTTTTAAGTAGGACTTATGGGTTATCAATGATCAAAATAAAAAAAATAATGAGTGTGTTTGTGTTGGTGTTTCCGGCCGAGCAAAGAACAAGAGAGGGAGAAGAGAAGTTTTCTCTACTATGTGTTATGTATGTGAGATATAAGGGGTTATACTTTACTTGAAGCCATCAAAAACATAATGATTTCACATTTTTGGAAACCAAAATGTTGAGTGTGGTTGTGGTCTAGGCGCCGACTACAATGGCTAGGGGTAGGAGCCATGCAATTTTTTTTTCTTTTTATTACTTTGTTAAAAACTTGTGTAGCATTTTAATTTAAAGTTAACTTAACAAGGTTTAAATAAAACGCGAACCATAAATGTGAGCTTTGGTCACGGACAAGGAACAAAGACGATGAGATTTTTAAAATAATAACTTACGGTCAAGAAAATAATAACGGGGCGCGTCGTAGCTCTTTACGATACTCAAAACGATTAACGAACGCGCGATCAAACGATGATTCACGAAACGTCAAAAATAAACATTTTAAATTCCCGTTCGCAATAAAATACGAAAATAATTATTTACGACAAATAAAATTTTAAATGTCGACATTCGCTTACGAGAAACTTGTAAAATAATAATAATAACGTCGAACTCGCGATTGTCATACCGATCGTCGACCTAGGTTGATACATTCCACCATTTAAAGGAGGCGCCGTCCTCGGTGCTCGTCCTTTCCTACTTGCCTTATCGTTCGTTTGCGGCATTGACGCTTCTCATCATCGTGCAGATTCCTACGTCCTTTCAAAATAAATGTGCGGTACAATACTCGCTCCGACTATTCCGGATGGAAAAACAACAAAACAAGCGGTAAATTATACCCATGAAATCAAAAACAAAATCATAGTAGCTCTTATCAAAAGAGGCAAAAACAAGTCGCGAAAATATATTCGACAAAACCAAATCACGTCGTTCTAACTTTTATAGTCGCGTTCTTCATAAGGGACAATATACGTCATGGAATATATCCGATTAAAATAATTATTTCGGTCGTCCCCGAGAAAATTCTAAAATGGATGATCGATCCAAACTTAGTTGGGGATCATATAAACAACAAAACCAAGCGCACCTCGCTTATCAAACCAAGGCTGAAACTTACGTTGTTAATAAAATTCTAGTTATGTCGCACTCATATACAGAATTAATACCAAATATTTCAAAACCGAGAATATGCTTGTTACCAAAATCCAAAACATACGTCGCTAACTAAAACCAAGATAGACGTCAATAATCAAATTCGATATATATACTTATATCATTATCCAAATCAAAATACTCATCATTATTCAAAACCAAAATACCAATGTTCTCGTTCAATAATGCACTCACTGGTGCGAAAAAAAGATAATAATCCGAAACACATTAGATCTCCTAATCATCTTACGACATTGTTACACATGCCCACATAATCACATAAGTACCTATTGCAAGCTCGCCATCTTTTACATGGTGACTCGATTAATTGGCCTCATACAAAGGCATTCATCACGCCCGCTCTCAACCAAGCATTGGCGATTATTATCACATATCGTATTCGCTTTCCTTTGGAGTTTTTTTGGCATAAAAATCCTTTTTTACGCGACACCATAGGTTTCTAACCCCTACCGGTCACATTTTCCTCATCGTACCGAGCTTGCCACAAAGTCAAGCCACCTCGACGATAATTCCAACATAAACACAGCTAATTCTAATTTGTCTACACTCACTCTCATGGGTACTTCAAGCCACAATCGTCAACAAGACTTTCGGCGATGTCCACACCTTATTACATCCTAAATTCTCACTCGGGCGATTACACTTACTCACTTTCATCCTAAACCGCATCATTGGCCACGAAAAGTGTCATGGACGCTCACTACCATTTAAAGCACGTAGCACATATAGCACATATTCCACATAATTTAGCGGCGACTTCCCACTACAAAACATAATGTTCAAATGACAAATCATAATAATTTTGAAAAACAAGAGCATCATGAACTTATTGCTCGTTCGACGAAAATTCAAAAATTTCAACGTTTCCTTCTGGCGACTTCATCGTGGTTGGTACCTTCTCATCGCGTAGCATTCATGATGAATAAAACTCAAATCAATCATAGTCGAAATACTCACACTCTTAATTAAATACGCTCGGACTTAGACGTTGGCTAATTTTGGTTGTTCCTCCGTAATTAGAAACGGAGTTACCAGTATCTAGCGCTGTGTATTATGAAGTAGCACCCCAAAGTGGTATTCCGCTGCGTTGTTGTATTTTTGGGGGTGTTACACTTAACTGTAGGTCAAGTATCGCATAGTGTCTCATTAAAATCCTTGACGTCATCAGGTATACTTACGACTATACTACCACTACACTTCATTTCGGGGAAAGAAGTCTTCTTCACGGCCATCAGTTGATATATATAAGGCATCATACATCCAATGTAGGAGAGGTCTTCTCCATTTCTCACTTTGAACCTCGAGACTAATCATCCCAGCTTCCACCCACCTTAGGAATCTTTACATCTCCAAGAAGATCCCTTCTTAGTATCGATATCATGTTTACAACCTTGATAGCTCAAATCTATCATTGCTTACTAGCACACCGATTATACTTGGCCTTGACATGTCTTCATAACAATCACCACTCCTGGATACTACGAACTAAACATTACTCCCTTCTTGGCATACTCATTCCGAACAATACCGTAGGTATTTGCGCTTCGAAATGACTCGGTCATAATGACTCGCATGAGACTCACTCCATGCAGTCGATAAGGATAGGATTACTTGCATAAATATCTGTAGCAGGGTAAAAATATTTTCTCCTTCCGGAAGCTTGATCCAAACATTTATCTCAATTGCCAAGTGTTTAAAGGGTGGCGATTTATTCGACATAGCGTGGTTCTTCCTAAATTATGCATAGTTGATCAGGTTATGCATAATTGAGGACCAAACGACATCATGTCCTTCTTCGTCAAAACGTTTCTTTTCCATACGCTACACCCGTAAATTTATTTCAAGAAAATTTTCAAAGACTAAAAATCAAATTATTTCAAAAGAGAGAAAAGAAGATAGCACCACCTTCCATTCTTATTATTTAAAAAGAAAAATGTTTTTTTAACAGAAGATTTATTTGACACCATAGGGTCAGTTTATGAAATTTGAAAACACATTTTTCCATTGTTTGCACAAACAATTTATACAACCTAGTCAATATGATTCGTGCAACGACATTTGTTCAACACACAATTTCGTTATTGCAATTCACAATTTTTTTTAAATCATCATGTCACAAAACATCATTGAATATAGTTTGGTCAACGGTCACAGCAAGTTTCAAAAATAACACCCACTCATGGACTATGCAAGATAATATCATACACGTGCGAAAGATCCACCAAACGGAATCGTTCCACGCTCGGTATTGAGTCAGTCCAATAGCAAGACCAACCACTATACCTATCAACATCCATAATCCTACAACTCATAATCAAAAGAAAATCCTAGTCCCATAACCATAATAATACCAATGCCGGAGGTAGTACAAGTACAACCAAAATCCCCCAAATATCTTCGGTTCCAAGATCGATACATCCAATCATAATGAGTCTAAGTTTCTAATACAAGAATCCTAACATATCCGAATGGCTGTGGTGTTTACAAAAACCAAAATACACCCGGCAGCATGACCTCACTAACTGACACTAGTAGTTTAGTGGCTATACAAATGGTCATCATCTAAATCAAAAATCAAAATGAAATACAAATAGGACTATTGGGGTCCTGGTAGTCTTCTCTCTAAGGCTGCAATCCGTTTCTCCAATCCTAAAGTGCACCGCATCAGCGTGCTCTCCATGCTGCTCATCTCGGTAACAGTAGTCTACAGCTGCTGGATCTACGTGTCTCTCTGCTGCACATCTGCCTGCAAGGCCTGAACCTGCTGAGTCAATCCTGTAACCGTCTCGTCTCTCTGGGTAGAAGTCTACTGACCCAACTCGACCTGAACACCAACCTGCTCCACTCTATCCACAGCCCGAATCATCTAGGACGCCATCACCTGCATTTGCCCCTCCATAGCGAGGACTCTCAGACCAATCTCTCCAATAATAACACCAGCTGCTATCTCCGCATCACTCCCCTGAATAACCCTCTACACTAACTACCCATGCCCGTACTCTAGGTTATCTAGACAGGTACTCAGGCCCTCAATCACGGACGGAGGCACAGGAAGTCCTGGGGCTACCTGAGGAAAAGACGGTCCCTTAGCAACCGCAATAGATGGACCTCCTACCTTATAAACGCTAGACGGTGGCACCGCTAACACGGTAAGGGGTGTAGTAGGGGCCATCAACCAGTCCTCATGTACCTCCCAGACCTCCTCCTCACCAAACCCATCTGAGGCGTCATCCTCAAAGTCGTCATCACCAAACAGCACAGCCAAATCCTCCTTCATGTCCATCATTGGAGCATCCATCTGCCCCTCTACTACATCAACTACGGGAGCGATCACCTGCTCCTCCTCCGCCTCAACTACTCGCTCAGCGACCTCCTCAATAGCGGGTACAACCATCTACTCGTCTACCATAGCCTCGAGCTCTCCTAGTAAGTAATCATCCGCCGCGAGCCACCTATTGTTGTTATTCGGGTACCAGCATACTCAGGTAACGGTGCAGGTGCGAAGAAATCGTATGCAGGATGTGGCTTATCCATCGGGAAATTAAATACGCGATCGGATGACAACGGTTCGCCCATGATACTACAAAAGAAAAGAAATACTTATATTAGTAGCCATCATACATATTTTGAATAATATGCAAAAAATTCATACTCATCACATACTAGGATGGTTTTATAACATTGCATCAAATGCATAAAGAAGATTTTTAAGCTTTTCGCGAGATGCGAATATCAAATTACGTGTATATAACCATACATCACGGAATAGATGTCGTATGTATACATACTTATATAATTATTACTTATATCAAGCGTATCCCACTTGTTACACACATAATATGCACTTAAGTATATCACGTAAGGCTTTTAAGGATCGAGAACGATGCGCGTGCGGATATCGGACAACGGTGAAGGACTCGTGAAACTTTTCCAAAAACAGTTGTAGTCCAAGTTTTGTAAAACGACTTAGTTCACTACAACTCGTGCTCTGGTACCACTCTATAACACCCCCAAACTACGATACACAGCGGAATACAACGATTGGGGTGCTACTTCATAATACGTGCACACGAGCCCCAGTAAACGTTCAAAGATATGTTTATAAAACACAATTTCATTTATTAGAAAGATCAGAGTTACATAGGTCCCAATACCATTATAGAAATTATTTCTAAAAGTCGCAACACGACTTGATTTCTAAAACACTTGTTTAGTTTATGACACTACTTCACCGAGACACCATCATTGATATCCGCGTTCCGTTCCGTCCCATCCAAGCCATCAACAACAATTAACCTAAGATACATGCTTAAAAACGTCAACAAAACGTTGAGTGAATTCATAGAGTTTACAATTAACACATAGAACGCATAATTTGGTTCAACAAAGCGTATAACGTTGGCTCATAAGTCAAGTTATAAAAATAGTGATTTCCAACTAAAGAGCCCTTGTACCGAAACTTAACACATTCATCTCGTAGGACGAAATTATGTCCAAGAAGTATGCCACTTCTCTTAATACTAACTACAAAATGT
>BQNB010023303.1:0-57797 GCA_026074375.1 Tanacetum coccineum | reverse complement strand
CTGATTTTGATAACTTTCGTGCGATGTACACATCTGCAACCACTCCTTGCCTATCACAAAGCTTCCATAGATCTTTAGAAGACACTGTTGTTGGAAAATTAGTTACAAAAATCGTGATCGAGATGTGGTGGAGATTTTTGGAATTGGGGTGTTGGGATGTTGGATGATGCCCGTTCATTTGAAGATTTAGGGTTCTTGATTTGGGGTTTTCAATAACTAAACTAATTGATGAAAAGTGTTTAGGTTTTAGGGCGCCGCCTCTATTGGCGGAGCTTGAACAATTTTACTTGAATGCCCCGAAGTGTAAATTATAAAACTTAAAAGGGCCAAATCATACTTAACTTGTAAAATTTAGATTTTATATTATTAATTGTGTATTAGCATAAGGTATAACACAAGTTACGCTCATCCGCGTTCCGCTGCGAGATGTTTGGCGGCCGGTGTTTTCGGTTGGACGTGTCAGAAGGTATATTTTTGTAAAAAAAAAAAATTAACGGTCGTTAAGTAACGACCGATTTCAAGCACTGTTTTGGTGCATTCTAAAAAAAAAACTAACGGTCGACCGCTAGTGGGGAAAGGGGTATTTTATAAAAAAAAAATTAAAATGAGGGTAGTTTTCGTAATTTAACATATAGTGTGAGGGGGTATTTCGTAAATATTTGAGGGGCTATTTCGTAAATAAAAAAAGGAACGGGTCGGGGCGGACCGGGTCGGGTCGACCCGACAATACCGATAACTCAAAAAGTGCGAGTGAATATTTTGAAAAAAAAAGCAAAAAAACAATTAAATTTTTTTTTAAATGTTCGGACCGGGTCGGGTCAACCCGGTGCATTTAATGTGCATCTTAATGCCACACTGAAAGAAGCCGTAGTTTAAGTTTCTATTGTTAATCATAAAAAAAAAAACAGAACCGATGACTACAAAAGTGCGAGAGAGTATTTAAAGAAAACAAAACAACATTTTTTTATAAAAAAACAAAAAAAAAAAAAAAAAAAACGATCGGACCGGTAGGTTTGACCCGGCGATTAAATGCAACCCCGGTCAACCCGTGCATTTAATGCACACTAAATGCAAAAGGCCATTAAAATGCATGCAAGAGGGTATTCTTAGGAAAAAAAAGAAAAATTATATTTTATAAATTTTTTTGAAAAAAAAAAGGAAAAAAAAAAACTGGCGACCCCATCGCACGTTACGGACGATTAGCGGAGCGCGAAGTTTGAGGAAACTTAAAGTTTTATTCATAAAAAAATAGACCCGAATATATCAAAACAGTGCGAGAGGTATTCCGATGAAAAAAAAAGGAAAAATTTATTTTAAAAACATTTTTGATAAAAAAAAGGTAAGAAAAAAAAACTGGTAAAAAAAAACTAACTTTTAAAAAATTTTTTTATAAAAAAACGAGACCGATGACTCCAACAGTGCGAGAGGGAATTCCGAAGAAAAAAAAATATGAAAATTTTATTTTAAAAATTTTTTTGAGAAAAAAAAAAAAACGTACGGATTAAGCGTAGCGAGAGGTTTAAGAAGACTTAAAGTTTTATTTCATAAAAAAAACAGACTGACGCTCCAAACAGTGCGAAAGGTATCGGAAGGAAAAAAAAGAAAATTTATTTTAAAAGATATTTTCAAAAAAAAAAGAAAAAAAAAACTGGTCAAAAAAATAAATAACTGTTCAAAAAAAAAAAAAAACCTTCATTAAATGCCGGGTCAAAATAATTTAATGCGACCCGTTTTTGGGTGGGTCGGGTCCCCCAGGAAATGTAATGTTTAGTAATGTAAAGATGAAAAATCATATCTTATGAAATTCCGACATCGGCTGCCCCAAACCTCCTGAAGGGCGGCTCCCTTGACTCCTTGTTTTTGTCGTTGTCGGAAGCACATTATTTCAAATAACTGTGAATTGCACACTTCGCTAACTCGTATCTACTCTTAGCGATGTTTAAGAATTAAGATCGCCTATATCCTCTGCTTCTACTATACTAGAAAATAAGTTTCAGTAACATATTGTAAGAATCTTTTAAAGTTGATGACACACTATTAAGTTCAAGTATCGACATCATACATACTCTCATGCTTATTGTCTACTTTTCTATTTGTGATTAAAGTTTTTTTAGATGATCTCCATTTGATCATAAGTAAACACAAGACATCAAAACATACGTAATAGATTAGATGCAATCAAATAAAAATCATGGAGATCCTCGACATGGGTCAACGTCAAACATAGAGATCCTGTGGTGCCCCCAAATCCACGTTTACTAAAATAAAGACAAAATTGGTTTTTTATAACAAGAAACAGAAATATGAAAATTTGAAATGCCGGTAGAGTGTGTTCGAATTTACTCTAGCATCGAAAATGTCGCCAGAGGATCTCTATATTTATTGTCTTTTACTTTCTTTTTCTTGCTTAATTATTTTAACAAAAATTAATATTTTAATCAAAACTTCTCTAAATAGAAGTAGTGTACAGTGTACTACAAATTCATTCAGTCTCTTCTCATTACAGTAACAATCAAATGGAATAGCAATATTATTCTCAGGTAAAAGCTAAAAATAGTTTTTTAATCATTGTTAACTATTTTTTCTTAAGCAAAAGGCAATACTTTATAACTAAAGGAACCAAACCAAGAGCTAGATACAAATAAAAGGCAACCCAACCCTTAACAAGACAATTAAGGAATTGTTAACTATAATTTGTGTTCATAATCTTGATTTTGAATAAAAGGTTCCGTTACTAAATGATTATTCTATAATGTACATGCATTTCATTGAATAATAAGGTATTTGTATTAAAGTCACGTATTGCGGCGCTTTTCACGACATACATAATTTTCTTTGCATATTTTGTAATTGTATAAAGCAGGAAAAGTTATATGTTTTGTTAGTTTCTTCGATGGCTTCATTGTAGCATTTTGTCCCAATGAGTTTTTTTTTTAATTACATATTGGTTTACAATATTTTTAAGGTAATTGTTTTTTAATAAAATATTGAGCAATGAATCTGTTTAATAAAGAAAAGAAAATTCTTTAAATAGCCAAAAAGTTGAAGGGCAGTTTAACATTTAGCCCCAAAAAATAAGCTTTCCAAAATAGCTAAGGACGATTATACTTGAGAGACTGAACGACTTGTACTTTATTAATAAAATACGTGATATGTGTCAAAATTCTAGTGAAGTCGCCCAATCACCTAATCTATTTTGAAATTCTAATTTTTTTTATTGTAAATGTTAAACTACTCTTCATTTTTTAGGCTATTTAAGCAATTTACACATAAAAAAAGGAACACGCATTTTTTTACTAGTGAGATGTGAAAAAGGTGTTGTAAATGCCAAAAGGATTGTTGGATTTGCATTTGTTTAATAAAAAAGCAGAAACCCATTGATAATAAATGGACTTTTTGCTATGTTGTCTTGACCCTCATATGGGTCCAACCCACTGTTTAGGCATATGGAGTGAGCCCAACGGCCATCCACCTAAATTCAATTTATTTTTTACTTTACCAAAGGTAATACGTATCTTTTTGTTTATATCTCTTGCTAAAAAAAGTAACCTAAACTTCGAAGGTTCTCAATATAATATTGGCCAGACGTAGAAATCATTAAACGTTTAAGGAGTTTGATCTATAGTGTGTTATTGTCAGGGTCGTCTCATGGATTTTGATGGTCTCGTGTCATTACCATAAAGAGGCGTTTAAATACACACACAAAATGTACATATAAGAGTAGTTCATGAACTAATTAAACTCAAGACTCATATTATTGTGTATATATATATAATAGAAGCGCATGAAATTGTGGTCATCATCAAGTGATAATCCCATGCAATAACGTCCCCGCTTGCACTCCCTTAAAATCCCTTAAAACAACCATGGTTATTGTTAATATAAACATTTTAGTTTTCAAGCTATAATGTGACAAGATATTACCTAAAAGTGTGTATGAACAAAATCCTTTGCAAAATGAAAATGTAAATTACATGTAAATTATAAGCAATTTGCTTTAGAACATCGTTAGTGGTTCACCTACTCAATTAATCTAAATAATCTAATGTGAACTAACTTTCTTTGTTTTTTACCATTAGGAAAATATAATTAGCTAGAATATGCTCAAAAGCACTCAAAATGTCTAAGAAGAATCCTACATTTAGTTTTTTTTAACTTTCTTGAAAATTCATTAAATTTCATAACAAATCTAACACAGTTAAGAAGTTATGCTCAATTCGATTGAAGTTGACAGGTACAAAACACAGTTATATTTATTACTTTCATACATGTGTAGTTTTCAACCAACCATAACTCCATAAATAACATTGGCTTGCTTCATTAATCCAACACATGTTATATTTGTAACTTAGTTACTTTCATACTTACTAAATTAAATATTGGTGCTTTTTTTAATTATCATCAAGAGTTTTAAATATAAGCACCCGTTTTTAAAATCTAAGTAATGAATGCAGATACCTAATATGAACGAAGAGTTGGTCATAAATAGACATTCATTACCACAAATTGTGAGCTATACATATGAAATAGAAGAACAAAGGTGATTTTCACACTCATTTTTTTTATTGCGACACTTAACTATACACTGTGAATAATGAATAACTATATGATACATACATATATAATGCATAAAGTGAAATGTTCCAATAAGAATTATAGGTGTTAAAATCAATTCTCATATGAAATAGATGGAAGGTTGACTTCTTAAAAGTATTGTATTTAATTTTGTTTATTAGAAAGTAAGTATATTTTTTATGTAATACTACCAAGTACCAACTACCAAAAATATACTATAGTCTTCATCTTCACTCTACAAGAAATAGGAACACTTTTTGCAGATTTTGTAACATTTAGATGTTATATACCCGTTTACATGTTTATTGACACATATGTGATTATTTGAGTTAGAATGTCTGTACATCCACTTCTTCATACTCATATTTATTAGTTAGAAAAAAATTCCTTTAAGAGAATTTTTAAATTTTGCCATATATGATCAAAATTTAAGTGAACTCAAATGATCATATTTAAGTTATCTTTGATTTATATAAAGAAGAAAGAAATAAAAACAGTTTCTTACCACTATCAAATATATAGACGATTACCTGCACATAAGACGACAATGTATAATAACGTTAATTTGTATACACATATTTTCGTATATAAATATGATTGTGGAAAAAACGAGAGTGAAAAAAAATGGTGGTTATTTAAACTGTCATTAAATATTTAATAAATTTCGTTGCATTTTATACGTAAGTATATTCTAGTATAACAACATTACTCAATTTTTAGATTTTTAAGCTTTAAACAAATGCGTTTTTTTAATACGTAGTATAGATTTCACGGCGACTAAACATACATCAAAAGAAAACTGCATATATGAAAAGAAATATACTTGAACAACATTCTACCTTATGCAGTTATTCATTTTGAGAAAATTTACAAATATTCAAATCTTTTTAGATACATATGTTTTTCTATCATACTGTCAAGAAAAATCCATAAAATTTTGCAAGATAGTATGATAAAAGTTGTAGTGAACTCAAAGTGCATTGCATATTTATGAGTTATGCTTTGATTAATGGAAGAAGGAAAGAAATAAAACAATTTTTTACCACTTTCAAATTATATAGGACAATTCGCTGCACATAAGGCGACATGTGTAGGAATATCGGTTGAAGTTTGTGTACACATATTTTGTATATAAATATGATTGTGTGGAAAGAACGAGTGCTTGATATAAAAAATGGTGGTGTTATTTTAAACTGTCAATAAAATTTAATAAATATTAGTTGCATTTTATACGTCAAGTATATATTTTAGTATAACAACATTACTCAATTTTAGATTTTTAAGCCTTTAAACAATATGGTTTTTTTCAATACGTAGTATAATTTTCATCGGCCGACTAAACAACATTCAAAGAAAAACTGCTACTATATGAAAAGACAAGTATACTGAACTAGACATTCTTACCTTATGCAGTTTCTGATTTTTGAGAAAATTTACAAATATTCAAATCTTTTTAGATACATATGTTTTTCTATCATACTGTCAAGAAAAATCCATAATGATGTATTATATATCACAAGATACTACTACAAAAATAGAAAAATCATAGGGCATTTTCGTCAAATCCAATATAAACAAATAAAGGGTATTCTCGTCAAACCAAACAAAAATAAAGCAAGAAATTTGAAAACAAGTGTCCGTTTGAACCACTCGTAATAAAAACAAAACACACATTCAAAAATCTCACCCATTTCAATACAAAACAACCCCCCTCTCCCAAAACCAAACCCTTTTCAATAGCTTAAAACATGACAGGTATGGTAATGCTAACACGCGGGACCGGCTGCAACAACAACACTAGTACCGCCACATCAAAAGTTGGCGGTCCTGGTGTTGCTGATGCCGGTTCTGGTTCTGTTAACGAAGAAGAACAGAACCAGATATCACTAGTCGCGCTACTTATAGCGGCTTTAAGGAAGTCAATGGTGGCTTGCCGCGTGGAGAATGAGAATCGAGAGGATGTAGGAGGAACTGGGTTGTGTCAGATGGAAATTGGTTGGCCTACTAATGTGCAACATTTGACTCATGTTACTTTTGATAGGTTTCATGGTTTTTTGGGTCTGCCTGTTGAGTTTGAAGTCGAGATACCGTGTCGTGTTCCCAGTGCCAGGTAAATTACAGTAACTTTTATATAAATTTATGGATCTGGGATTTGTTTGATGATGAGAAAGGTGTGAAGAGGGTAAATGTTGGATTTAATGTTGTGGTAAATATAGGAGTAAATGCTGGATTTAAGAAACTGGAACATCTGATATGTTCATTAAATTGGCTTTTTACTGGAGTAGATTGCACTATAGTCCAAATCTAGCTAGTATTTTACAAAAATTCATTTTCAAAATAAATTATGGATTTGTCTACAAGTTTGCTATACACTTACTGTCAACTGCTACAAGTGTTTTAAGTTTGGGTATTTTTTTCAATACTTACCCATGTTAAACATTTTAAACAAAATTCAAGCATATTCCCGTTAGAAAATGCTAATCTAAAATGTTCCAAGAAATTTCCTAAAGCATATGTCCTCGTTAAGAACTGGAGAGATGCTAATCTGAATATGTTGTCCAAGAAATTCCGTAAGCAGGATTGTTTTCTTTTTGTGGGGGGATGTGCTTGCTAGGATTGGGACGTTGGGTAAAGTGTATATAGTTATAAAATGTTCCAAGAAATTTCCTAAAGCAGGATTGTTTACTTTTTGTTTTGGGAAAAGAAAAGTGTAAAGTTATGACTTTATGGTCATTATAACGTTAGGATCCTCTTTTGAATTTGACATAGATTGATGTTCTTTTTCTTTTGGGTTTAAGAAAGTCTATGTTAATAAAAGGGCAAAGTGTTTTTCTCCAAAAGCGTATATTAACACTTTCTTATAAGCATCTACATGCTTATAAGGTATAACTCATCAAGTTTAATTAGCTTCATAGAATAATATAAACATAGCAGACTCTTTCCTGACTTAAGTTTGAACTTTCTGATAAATTTCTGGTGGTTATGCAGTGTGAGTGTCTTTGGTGTCTCGGCAGAATCAATGCAATGCTCTTATGATTCAAGAGGCAATAGTGTCCCTACTATTCTCTTGCTGATGCAGGAAAGATTATACGCGCAAGGAGGTCTAAAGGTATATAATACATCTACGAGTACATAATGTATTTGACACGAAAGTCAAGTCGGATGGGCTTGGCTGGCTCATTTGTCTATTTAAGAAAACATATTAAAATTTGATGCTTTAATTATTATCGCAATAATAACTTTAAAGTTGTACAGTATATAAAAAAACATAAATGACGCGTTCATTTCTAACTAAGGAAATGAGTGTATTCTACTCATTTGACCTGTTAGAAACAAAATGCAATCCAATCCAGTATGATTCTGTTCATATGTAAACTGAAGTATTTGTACTTATCAAGTTTCCTTTTTGAAAACTGATAATAGGCGGAAGGAATATTTCGTATAAATGCGGAGAACAGCAAAGAGGAGGAGGTGAGAGACCAGCTAAACCGAGGCATGGTACCTGAAGACATCGAGGTTCATTGTTTAGCAGGTTTGATTAAAGCCTGGTTTAGAGAGCTACCATGTGGTGTGCTTGATGGGCTTTCTCCTGAAGAGGTACTAAACTGCAACACGGAAGAGGACTGTGCTGAGCTCGTTAAACACCTCAAACCGACTGAAACTGCATTGCTTAATTGGGCTGTTGATCTTATGTCTGATGTTGTTGAACATGAAGAGTCCAACAAAATGAATGCTCGAAATATTGCCATGGTTTTTGCTCCCAACATGACTCAGGTAAAAAGTTCTCATCCTTATATTGAAATAAGCAGTTTTACACAAACACTCGAAATTGCTTATCTGCTAATTTTTAAACAAATAAGCAATCCCGAGAACTCTTTTAACCACTTAACTTGCCAACGATTAATTTTATATACTAATGAAGTTGTTCTACCATTTTTTGGATTTTAGATGTCTGATCCATTGACGGCTCTAATGCACGCGGTGCAAGTCATGAACTTGCTCAAAACTCTGATCACAAAAACACTACGCGACCGTGAAGATGCCGCAGCCACAGATAGTGGATACTCACCAATGTCCTACGGTTCCGATAGGCTATCAGACGACAGCCAAGAAGAAATGGAAACCAGCTGTGAACTAAGAAGACAACCATCATCAGAAGATGACAACGATGGAGACGAAGATGAAGTCGAATCACTGAGTGAGATAGAAGAACACTTCATAAAACAGCTGATGGAAAACGAAAATGCTAAAGATTGTTTCAAGAAAGAATTGGGAAATCTGGTGAAGCAACGGTCTAGCCCGACTAGTGGCTTTGATTTCCAAGAGGAATCGTCTGGGATAACCGATGGATATATGTCGGGTATGAGTGTGAGTCCTGGGATCGGGACAGAAGTGGAAATGTTGAACAAGATTGTGGAGTGTGTGAAGTGAATCGTGGCAATGTAGGATTTTAGAACTTATATGCATGTTTCTTTTGTAAATTAGTACTTATTTAGTAGCAGCAACTAGTAGTATGCTTTTTGAAGGAGTGTTTGGATTGCGGTATTGACTTTGTAGAAGTCTGGTTCAGCTGGGGGCTGAACTGGTGTTGTTGTTTCTAAGATTTTACCAGCTTAAGATTTGTAACTTGGAGTCTGACCCAAAACATGGGACAATTAATTTGTACTGGCAGTAGTGGTAGTTTTTATTAGTGTCGACAGGTGTTACTGTTGTATTTCTGGTCTTATTTCCACCTTTTTTATTTCCGGTTTCGCTAGCGTAAACTTGATAAAGATCCATATGCATTCAATATACCAGGAAAAAGACAAGTTCTACTATATGGATACAAGAACTGCGGTTCAGGGCGAGCACTACTATTTATCTCATCGCAACTTCTCTCAATCATCAATTACTGACCCAGTCCGACTTTTCAATATCTGAGAAGAATGGATCTGTAGTAATATAATCATATACTGATTGCACTGCAATGTATTTGTTAGATTAAGCTATACCGAGGGTATGTTGTTCCGATTCCGTTGGTTTCCATGTTAAAACTACAGAATGCCATACGTTCAGCACATATAGTTCAAAAACGTCTGAATACCGTTCAACAATGAATAACATATGAACAAAAAAGCAGTAACATGGAAAACTAGTATCCTTTTAACTTGTACTGTTGCCAAAAGGATATTCAGAAAGAAAACGTTGCTATTATAACGAGACTATGCACATTATGTATCCAAAAAGTTCAGCAAATCAATAGTTCTACCTTTTATCTCTTGAGACATTCAGATCCTTTCGTATAAGACATTTTAGACAATAATTAAAGTGGGACATGCTCTATTTTTCATTAATGAGTCCCAACTGCTGGAATAGCAACGGAAATTTAACAGCAAAGATAATAAATACTCAGTATACAATTATCAACAGCAGCACAAGATCATGTTTATTCAAATGATAACAAAACAAAAATGTAGATAAAAAAACACGTTTTCAAAATAATATACAATTGTAAATAGATTTATCCCCTTCTGATCATACATAAGTAAAAGGGATTGTAGGAGTAATTACTCACAAACTCTCTAACATCTGTTTCAACTTGTTTCGTGGGTGAAAATCTAAAACTGACAAACTGCGAATGGTTGAAAAATACAGCAGAAACATAAAGTAACATCTTGACTTTGGGGGTTTTTGCAGTGGCAAAACAAGAAGATCGAGTGAAATTACTTGAATATTCTCACCATGTATCACTGAAAATTGAGAGTTTTGCCGTCACGCCTGACAAAACTCTTGAGTAGCCGACCCTGAAGCTAGCTCTGCACATAAACAAAAGTAGTCGACCATTAAAATCAAGTAAATAAGTTACCATCATGAATTGTATTTAACGTACAATAATAGATGACAAGTTTGGATAACGTAACATAACATAACTATTGAGGTGTCAAAATGGATGGGTCACCGGTTGGGTAATGGGTTCAGCAAGCATATTTATAAAGCAGGCCCCGGCGGGTTGAGTTAAACAAGTAAAGCTTTTTGAACATTTTTAAAACTAAATAAGAGCTGTTCAATAAGTCCGTATTTAGCTTAATTCTTTTATTTCACCCATTTGAGATGATGCAAAACCCATATTGACCCTTTTCAGAACTAAATCTAGTTATATCTCAAATCTAGGAAGGTTGTACCTAGGGGCATGGAGCATACTTACCTAAGCTAGGGTGTCCAGTAAATGCTTCTTTTCCATAAAAGCATGTATGTCATGCACGTGTAGAATTATGGATGGAAAAGTAGGTTTTAAGTTTCTTACCAAATAGAGCAAGGAGGGGAAGTGGAATTAACTGTTATATTAAGGAAATTCTTATTAACTTCTTCAAACTAACCACACTATTTTACTGTAAGTGCATATATAAGTTAACTGGAAGACTTTTCTCTACCTTAAGTGACAATTAAATAAAAGTTAGCCAGAAAAGCTTCTAAATATCATTGAATAGCTCATTCAGCAATTGTACTTGGGTTGGCTTTGGTAGTTCAGGTAGCCTTCTATAATTGTTTTTACTGTCAAGTAGCACGGCTCAGACTCTTTCATCTTCATGTACCCGAACTATTTTCAAGAACTCTATTATTTTGTAACAATACAAAAGCAACTACTATTTGCTAAAAGTTTACCTGATATGAGGGTGTGCCGGTTCTCCCACTTGAGCAAAGAAATAATCACCATTCTCATTCCAATACAGGTGATGGCCAGCCCCTGGGTAGATGCAGTGACCTGGCTGCCTGGAACCCAATGAAAATGATAAGAAACAGGTTATGTCACACCCCTATGAGCTAACCGGACAGACATCAATTTCCAAGAAAAAGAAACAATCAGCTGCTACCTTAAACTTGCTAATCACAATCTTACCAATTCCGCAGAATAATATACAGAAAAGGAATATCGAAAAGAGCAGCCAAAATGGAACAGCAGAGAAAGTTACACGCACATAAAATGTCAAATACCTGAAGATGAAACACATGTTTTGGTACCATATCCTCGACAAAGATAGCAATGAAGAAAAAATCACATATCTGTGTATGTCGAAACAATTCTTCGTATATCATATTTCATTTTCAAAGAGCAAATAAACAATATCAAGAAATCCAAAAATCAGGTCGAGGAATCAGAATTCTAAATAAAAAAGAAGGTTCAGATAATACGCTTTAAAAGTACTATGCTACAAATTTGTAAAGAAAAGAATGAATATATTGAAAGTCAATGACTAAATGAATTAATATGTTACACAATTACAGATACAGAAGCACACAATAAACAAAGTATTACAAGTGTCAGGGCTTTGGCTAGATGTGGGATGGAATGGCATGTGTTGTAGGAGTTCAGTTCAACCGCAGAAACTGCAATGTGCAGATTACATATATAGTTCTGCGGCCTTCTATAGCTTACCGTCAAATCAGTAAGCTTTATTATGTTTGTTGTCTCTTTTAAGTTGGACCTTCAACTTCTTACCACCTAATTGGTATCCATTCATTGTATTAATTGCAGACTGTGCAGCAGCTGGTGAGTCATAACTCACAAAACCTGATAGCATACGACAAATTAGACACACAAGTACTGCCATGGTCGGATTTAGAGGTTTCTAATTCGACCCATTTATTTAAGCATCGACCGATTTGGGTTGCTGTTTATATCAAACGGGTCCAACTCAATGTAAAGTCAGCTACTCAGCTTAAATGAGAACAGGTCAAACAAGCCAAACAGGTGGAAAGTCCCATGAAGGGTAGTTTTCAATGCATATAGCCTCCTAAATCATTTTTGAAAAGATTATATTTACAATTGTAATTAACTTTTTAGGCATTATTTATATATTAAAACTTAAAAATGAACAAAAATTGTTTTTGGTCAACCCACTTCGACCGCACTATATTGACCAGTTTTTGCCCATTACCCAACCCCCTCAACCCGCAAACGTAGCTACATCTACTTGAAAGGAATATAACGAAGTCCATACCGAAGCACTTGCTAACACCAGTTGCCTTGTCAATGAAAACCTTGGAACTCAAGACCCTTCCAAATGATTGGAAGGCGTTTGCAAGCTCTTCATCGCCAAATTCTTGAGGGATGTGATAAATAAACAGATTAGCACCAGGTGGACCTGCAATAGAAGATGGAAACAAACTGCTTAGATATACAATGATAGAGGTAGGAAGTGGATGTTAAAAAAGGAATATGCACACACGGACAATCAAGAGAGAGGCGATGTACATAGAAGATTCGAGAGCTCAACACATATGAACGGGTCAATATCAGGCCATATGGGTTGAAAGTTTCCGAAAGTGTATTTGTAATAGTTACAACCTCAAAAATCGTTTTACTTTAAAGGTTTGTAATAGGTTAGTTTTTGTTATCGTATTTAACGCATTAAATACTAATTATAGATTGTTAACAATATATGCTCAGAGGTCAACCAAACGCAGCCCGTTTTGACTTAACTCCACCCATCCTGACCCACTCATATTTCACCCAAAAGATCTTTAACAACCTTCAATATGATCAGCAGCACTTCCACCGACAGTTGAAGATGTTGCAGTATGACTATTAGCAACTTCTGGTGGTATTGGGCTAGATGGGCCACTGAAAGGCCTCATTCCTCCAGGGTATGCAAAAGGATATTGAAGCCTGGGAACGGCTGGATAAGGTGAGCCCATATAACCGGTTGGCGAAACTGCAAAGTTCCTTGGAGATCCTCTTTGTAATGCATTTGCTTGGTTTGGGCTGTAAGGTGGCATCAGCCCATAAGTTCCACCAGCCTACGGTACAAAATCAACTCTTAATCACATGAAAAAAATAAATAATAGAAAGGTACTACTAGGAATTTCGAAGCGATGCAATGACTATGATGAAACAAACCTGATATCCATAACCGTTATAAGGTGGCATATAACCCATTGGAAGTGCTCCAAATAAAGATGGATGTTGGGTCGGGTCACCATTTGCCAAAGTTAAAGCTATGGATTGAGCTTTCTGAGCCTTTCTAGCTTGCCTTTCTTTTTCGGTGTCAGCCCATTTAACAACCAAAGGGACAGTTGAACCCTAATACATAGAAAGACAACATAGATTACAACTACACGAACTAATTCCAGCTACCTATAGAAGAAAAAAGTAAAAACTAAAAGCACAACCTCCATCTTGTGCTTTCCATTAAGGCCTTCTATAGCAGCAACAGCTTGGTCTTTTGTCTCATACTTCACAAAAGCACAACCTGCACAATCATGATAATAAAACATGAAATGTAGCCCCAGACATAGGTAACAAGTTTTTATAGTTTGCAGTAATGAATTAAGTATGCACCTTTGCTTGTTTGTTGAGAACCTCTAAGTATTTGCAAGTCTTTTAGGGTTCCATATTGTGAAAATAATGCTGAAACTTCACCTTCGGAAACATTCTTGGGAAGCATACCGATGAAAAGCTTGTGTTCTTAAACAGAAGATCAGGGAAAATGAAAAGCTAGTCAGATAATTCAATATTAGATTATGAAAATAGCCGCAATCTGCAATCCAATCGAAGTAATAGTAGTATGGTATACCTAACCGTTCCAACTCGCCATCTGCGTACTTTACTTGCAATGGACTAGAAGCCTGGTGAATAACAAAGAACTTGTCTCGTTAATTATGAAAATGGGAAATCATGTGCTACATTCTGAAGATATTTAATTCCGACTCATGCCTACCAGGTTATGTCGTGTTATGTTTAAACTCACTGGTGTAACAAACATCAAAATTTCCATGACAAAAAAGGTAAATTCCATCTCTCATTCTCGCTTTATGATCTCAAATTCATTGTCATACACAGCCAACTTGCATCTCAAAACCATAACCAATTCATTTTCTAAGAAATTACTTCGTATTTACTAAGCTGTTCTTTCCCGTTATTTACTTTAAAGAGTTTAACTGTTGTTAATAAGCTCAGTTTATCTAATATGTCATTATCCTCATAAAAACAATTTTATACTACTAATAATAGTTATTACACATCTTTGACATAATTGATGTCTTGCCTTGCAAGAGAAATGAACTAGATAACTTTAAATGAGTGTCTCAAAGCAAGGATGATGTCTAGTAAAGCAAGTTGCTCCAGTACACCTATTTTAGCTACAATAACTTTACTCAACTTTATGTTTTGTTTCTTTTAATTAATAAATCAAAAAAGTAACCAAAACTCCCTTTAAACATGAAACCATGCATTCAATTACATCAAGCATGACAATAACAAGCCATATTACCCACAAACTATTCTTATATCAATTTTTACTTTATCTCAATGCAAGTACCAACTATTGTTCCTCTCAATCTCAGCTTGTGTCTTTCAATAAAAACGTCGACTATTAGTTATCATTAGCACTTCCACAATATGTAACAAAACATCGAGCAAATAGGTAATTTAAGGTAAAAAAATGTTCAAAAATAAAAACTGACACTATTACAAGACATTCCAAAAATAGAAATTGTTACAGTTTCCATAATATATCCTAATATAGAAAAGTTGCAAATTCTCATGAATTAAGAGGTTACAACTTGCTACACAACTACTCCATCCGTCCCAAAATTATTGTCCAACGACATAAAACACACCACCGTTTAAGAAAAACATAATTATTACACCTTTCTCTTTCCTATTTTTTTTTTCAGAATGAGAGTGTTCTATATTAGGACAAACCAAAAAGCCTCAAATGAAGCTTAATATGGTAAAACTTGATCAGTATTCCCTTCCTTTTAGCGGGGACAATTAATCTGGGACAAAAGGAAACGTGGACACTAAATTTGGGACGAATGAAGTATTTCTCATTAACAACGCTAATTATTTCTAGTTAACAATGTTGACCGGTCCACACGCCCTAATATCCCTAGATCCTAAATTCTAATCCAACATTCTACGAAATTGGTAAATTTCCACAATGCATTATATACAAACACTCCAACAACCTCGAAAAAACGAAACAAGATCTAATTAAAACAAGCAACAATCAAAACAAACAAAAAGCAAAAAAGCTCACCCCAGTCAACGTCCTCTTATTATGAAAAGCCTCAACAGCTTTATCAGCCTCCTCTCTATTCGGACATATCACAAAACAACAACCTAAAAAAAAAAAAAAACAACAAAAACAGTCAACAAAAGTCAACACACATAATTATATTTTATACAATAAAACAACAACATTGTGATCCGTAACGAAGAAACGAAAACCTCGTGATGAACGAGTAGCTTTGTCTTTAATGATGTTGACTTCATCAACGAGTGCAAATTCCTTAAACATTGCTATGAGTTGTGATTCAGTCATGTGTTTAGGGACTTGACCTACGAAGAGCTTTACGCATTCCTCTTGTTGTTGTTGTTGTTCCGCCATTAATGCCGCTTTTTTCGCTCTGTGATCTGGAACAAGCTTTGGTTTCTCTCTCTAGAAAGTTTTGTGACTTTCTCTCTCTAGAATTGAATTCAATATGCACACACTAAATTTATTTTGTTTTGTTTTGTTTTGTTTTTTGTTTCTCTCTCTATGTTTATGTTTGGGGAAATTGGGTAAAAATTTCTAAGAAACTGCATTTTGTATGGATGTTGTCCTTGTACTATTGTGGATATGTGCTATTTGGTCCTTCTATTATCTATTTATTCATTTTAACCGTCTACCTTTACAAATTGTTATTCTCTTTGAGTTAGTGACCAAAACTATAGAAGTTAAGATAAATTAACTCATGGCTTTAAGTAATGTAAACGAAAATCAGTTTTGACAAGATATAAGTATGAATCAATAAAGAACGCGAAACTAATTTTCAACGTTTAACTCTTATATTTATTAAGAATAATACCCCATTGTATGTGGAACTACAATGGGGATTGAATGACAATGTGTGTGTGTGTGTGTGATCTCCTCACTAACAACTTTGCATAAACCTAAAGTGTTATGCAAAGATGACTACTATGTTAACCAACTGAGCTTGCTCAGGGACTTAGTAGATATTGGAGGAGTAGGTGTTTGTGAAAGATACAACTTTTAATGCACAAACTTGTCTACTCTTTTACAAGACGTTTTCTATTTATACTACTTAGGTAGGGTCATACCCACATGGGTGATAAGTGTGTGTCCCAATGCTGATAGGTTAGTACATATTGTACACATTTGTCTCTATTACAATTCTATTCTAAGTATGGGACAAACACACTTTTTAAGGTCAGTGCTGACACTGACCTTGTCTTTATACCTTATTAAGGATAGTTGACTTCAGCCAGATAACAGCTTGGACTTATCTGTTTCAAACTATCCCGCCTATTCTTCAATCTCTTGTCTTCAGGGTCTTCTAGTTGTTGAAGAGCGTATGGGGTTCATTGAGTCTATTGCCACAACTCACTGAACCCATCACCTTCTTCTTTGGCTCATGCTTCATTCACTGAGAACCACCTCATTAAATGCTAGAGTCTTTCTTATAGACTCAGGCTAAGCATCTTGAAGGTAACTCACTGAGTGACTATTCACTCAGTGGCCTTGGTATGTTAAAGGATATTAACACTTGGGTTATTTTGTATTCAAATCCTAAGTGAAAGATCATTAGGCATTGAATGAGCCTAACAACCCCCCCTTATTTAGATATAAATATAGACTAAGTGTTTTTTAGTGTGAGTGAGTAAATACAGCTTCTTCTCACACTGAGTTCTAGGAAGCTTATAAGGAATACTGAGTTTTTTAAAGATACTTCATTAATACGATTACAATGTCCTACCATCTATTACAAAAGACGATACAAAATAACATAGAAGTACTTAATCTAAAATGTACCCAACGGCTTCCAACTTCACTCTCTTAGACTGAAGCTTCTCTTGGTCAGGGTATTCAGCAATCAACTTCTTTAGCTTCAGGCTAAATCTGGCATTCTCTGGGGTCTTGATCATTGAGGCCATCACTAAGTATGACACCATAGAATCTATTCTAACCTTGTGAATATCATTCCATCTTTGAAAGGCTTGATCACCAAACACATCAGTGAAGAATATCCTATACTCAGGTTCTTCAATAACCATATTGTTCACAAAAGGGACACCATCAAGGAGACTTCGATTACATTCCAACCCAGGCACTTTGATTTCAAGTTCCAATTCCATGCGCTTCTTCTTTTTTCCTGAGTATTGGGATAGAGCTTGTTCAGGAATAGGAGTAGGAAGAGCTGACTGAATTCCAAGCTCTCCAAGTATCTTCTTCAGTCTTTCATACCTCTTTCCCAAGGATATCATCAGGTCTTTAACAATTGTGTTCTTTTTCTTCTGGATGATTAGACCCAATCCATCCAACTCATTGGCTCTAAAATCAGAGAACTTGAATGGGCTATGAACCTGAAAGTTTCTCTTGTCATTGTTTCTGAAGACTTTGAGTACTGTTGGTTTAGAGTTGAGATGAATTTTGACATCTGTGATAGGCTCAGGCTTGAGTCTATTAGAGATAGTCCACATGTACTGCTCAGCTCTTTTTTTGTTAAGCTTCATCAGTCTCTTGACATTTTGAGAATGCTCTCTCTTGAGGACTTGATGTTCAGCATCTTGAGCTTTCTTGAACTTCTCACTTGATTTTGCACTGACAATTGTCTTAGGATCAAGTCTAATCTTCTCAGCCTCTTCCTGAACAACTTTGATCACTTCAATCTTGGTCATTTCAAACATCTTAGCTTCTTCAGCAACCTTGTTGATCTTATCCTCCTTCTCCAAGTAAGCATTGATTTCATCATTGGTGAGATAGTGCATTTTTTCATTAATCATATAAGGAACCCTGATAGGTTCATCAGGGTCCTCTCAAACAACTTTTGATGCAGGCATAAGCTTTTTGAAAAATTCTAGTTGTTCATTAGTAGCAATACCCTTTCATTCTCTTTGAGTGATTGGAGCAGTTTGTTGAGGAACAGGGATTTCAAGGATGGGATTAGTGAGTGAAGGTCTTGATGATGATTCAATCAATGAAACTTCAGGATTGGGTCTTGTGATTGGTCTGATAGTTAATATTAGAACTACTCTTGTTGGTTCTTCCTCAACTTTGTCAGACTCAGCTTTCTCAGTATCATCCTCCATAGTAACATGCTTCCCCTTAGTGTGAGAAGGAGGTTCTTTAGTGTTATCCTGTGTGACATTCTCCCCCCTAACATTTGCTGGCCCTTCAGTGATAGCAAGTGTTATTTGTGGCACACTGCTTGAGGGGGTTAAAGACTGACCTTTGAATGCTTGATAAATCTCTGTCATTATTGATTTGATTTCTAAAGTGTCTGACTTGAGGGGCGAGAGATCTGCCTATATAAGAGCCTGAGTGTGCTCAATCTTTGTAAGTCTGGGGCCAACATTCCAGGCCATAGACGTAGAAGACTTAGCCCAGGTTTCCAAGTGATCATTTTAAGCATCAGGAGCAGCTTTCACAGTTTCAACCAAGGACTTAAGACTAAAGAAATAAAAAGTCTTGGCCAAGGATAGGAGTTCAGTGATGTTGTCAGAATTTGATGTGTAGGCTTCAATGGATTCAAGCACTTTTTTGTTAAGTGCATGATCTTCTTTAACAAATTCCTGAACAACTTTGAGTATCTTAGTGACCCCATTTAAGGCTTTGAGAAGATCAACCCTTTCTGTGTTATTTTTATCAAGGGAGTTCATGGTTGCCTGAATAAGCTTGTCAGTTTGATCCCTGTGATCAACATTCTATTTATAATACCCCTCAATGGATGCCCTGAGGTCAGCATAAGAAACTACAGCTTCTTCATGCTTTTCCCACTGATCTTCAGTTATCCTGTGAAACAACACTCGAGATACTTTTCTAAGATACTTTACCAGTTGTCGTTCAGTGAGTGGTAGAATGTTGTCGTATTTCTTGAGTTCAGGACTGGAGGAGTTAGAATCTGATTCATCAGTGTCTTGAGCATGAGATGATTCAGGCTTGTCTGTATTTGGTGATAGAGACTGAACTTCTTCATCAGTTGGTGGAATGTCTGCATCCATTTCCTCTCCAGCTGCAAACACTTCTTTATCATAACTTTCCTGAACCATGTCATCATCAGATAGTAGCAAGGCTTGGACTTTAACAAAAGTGTTGAGTTGCAAGGTTTTAGAATCCGACTCCACTTCAAAAGAAGTCTTGCCTTTATTTTTGGTTAGGGACCGATACCTCAATCTAGCTTACTAGGTCTGGTCATCCTGATACTCAGCATCAGTCCTTGAGGGATCAACAACAGGATTGGTTAGTGGTTCCATATCAGCAAGTGGTTTCAATCCCTCCGAGTCTTTGTCCCCATGTGGCCTTTTAGGTAACGGCGTGGTTTTAACCGCACCTTCATCAGAAACCGTGGAAGGCAATCCCGTATCAATGGGTTGTTTGTTTCCTACTGAGTCTTTGAGATCAGATTTTTTACCCTCGGGCAAAAGTTATGATTTACGAGTGCCCTCGTCGAGTGTGAAAGGCAATCTCGTATCATCGAGTTGTATGTTTCTCTCTAATTCTTGGGGATCAGGTACTGTAGTACCTCGTAAATTCGGGTCAATATTTTTAAATCTATATTCTATTATATATTTTACTTTTGAGTAAAATTTATTTTTACAATTAACCGAATAGGTTCTCTCGCGTTCGTAATAAAACGTTTATTTAACGTAAACCCGACTTTAGACTAAATATTAGTCTACGTGCTCTATATATTTTCATTATTTCAGAAAAGTATCCTATACGTGGTAATTATATTTTTATTGTTTACGTTTATTTTTCGTGGTTCTGCCTAAACTTTTGCTATATTTTACGTTAGTACCCGTTGGCCTTAAATATACCCACTTATACCAACTTAACACAAAATTTATCAATATTTCTTCCCCCACACATACATAGGGACGTGTCCATGTGATGGTTAATCAATGTGATGTGTTGTCTAGCTTATGAAATCACAAGGACATTTGGTAACTTTATTTTACATGCTAAATCCACTCATCACACATCCATTTCTCATATTTCATTTCTTAAAAACTAAAACCCCTTTCTTGCTTCCTTGTTATGCCGTGTACATTATCAATACCATATATCAAATTCATATAAAAATCTACTAAACTATGATCAAAGATTAAAAGCTTTCATGTCCTAGCTTGGGTTCTTTGGTTTAATTCTTTCAAACAATCAAGAAATACTTTATTTAGTGTGTATAGGGGCTGATTTGTTGAGATATTTTGAAGGGTCTATGCATGGAGTAATGGGGTTGTTGTAGAAGGATTTTGTGGTTTTGGAGTTGTGTTTTACTAGTTGGTTTGTTGTGCATATCGTATTTGAATTGTATAAGAGCGAGAAAGTTAGAGCGAGAGGTTGATGAGAAAAATATTTTTTATATATATTGATCAGAATTGGATGGGAATAGCGGTACCTGATAGTTAAAACAGCCGCTGATAGATTGGGTGTATAAAACATATAAGTTGAGAGAAGTAGGTAGTATTACAATAATAATTATATTTTTCATAGGGGAGTGTTAGATTATTTTTTGGGGGGAGGGGGGGGGGAGGGGGAGGGGGTGTTGATGTATAAAAAGTAAATTAAATGAAAAAGGTCACCATGGGGGCAAAAGCGCGCCGAGTTGCCAAGACTTTAAGTTCTAGGGTTGACAGTGGTTATTGTTTGAGTTAAAATGGAGCATGGTTGCGATAATTTTTGTCTTTGGTTTTGGGTTTACATTATTGGTTATGTTATTCAAAAACTTAGGCGTCGCGCGAGCGCGTGTGCGAGTAGAAGTATTTTGTATTAATATTCATATATGCGCGAGAAAGTGAGTCGAGGTCTCTTTTTATTTTCTTCATTTTCTCTTGCAAAACTTGTTATTGATTTGATTACTTTCTGTAAAAATGTGTATTTTGATTTTGTAAGTGTGTCAAATAATGTGGTATGGGATTGCATAGACTTTGATGAGGTCAAACTTGATGAGAAAGAGATTTGATGAAGTGGATTTTAGACTGTGTTGGACCAGTAGCTAAATGGACCTATTACAAATTATTTTTGGCTTATAGACCTCTGGGAAAATCAATAGGGAGGTAGATACAGGTTTAAGGTACATATGGTGAGTTGGATAGAATTTTATCTCCTCCGGATGAGTGAGTTATGGCCGATTTACTAAAACTAGTCAAAACTGGAACACTGTTAGGAAAAAGAGTATAATTTCATATTTTTACACTAACTTGTTGAAATAAAAAGATGATCTCTGTAGAGGACTCATAGACCTAACACCTCCAATTGGCCTCACCTTAATAGCTATCATAGATTGTGATTTATGTTCATTTTCGCGAAGGGTTAAAAATCTGGAAATAATCTGTTTTGGATGACCAAGGGTAAATTAGTCTTTTCACATGGTTCTGTAACTTTTGAAAAAGTGAGGCCTACATTTATGGAAAATAGACTCAAAATGCTTTTCGTAGGCGAAACCTTTATATTTTTAGCAATTACGGATTATAAATTAGAGGTTGATAAAATTGAGGTAAATTCATAAATTGGAAATTTCGTATTGTTTCAAACTCGAAAATGGATTTAAAAACGTTAATAAGCTAGGGTTATAAAAAGAGAAATGAGTACATGTTTAAGTACATAATAGGTCAAGTTGTTTGTCATATTTTAGGTAAACGATACTTTGTAAAACCTTATTATTGCCTGAATATTATGGCCTAAGTTACCGCATTTGCCATTTAAGTCCCTACCAATCATGAATCGTTAATTGCTAATGTAGCAAGTGCGAGTGTTATGGATAGATCTATTGGGACTGACAATCCCCGCCTGGAATTTCTGGTCACAAGTTGACCATGGTGCATTTATCATTGTGAGGACAGTTAGGTTGTTGGCAAGCATCCTATATTTTCCCTGGGGCACAAAACTAGTTAAGGTTTCGGGGTCATGAGCTTAGTGCAATAATACATGTTTTGACTACTGAATTCGTTTCGTACTCTACTATTACTTAAATTTTGTGGTCCACTAAACTGTTTGATTACAATAACATTACTTGATTTATTTAATTATTGTTTTATGATTAAAACCTATGAATTCACTCAACAATTTTGTTGACTTTTTAGCATGTTTTATCTCAGATTTTCAGGTATATTGCTCGGAGGGAAGACACACGGATATGTACTTAGAGACTCTACATTTTTATACATACGACAAAACTTAAATTTTAGAAAACATTGTGTTTTGTTAAAACTATTGGGACCTGTTTTGCGAACTCTGATCTTTTAAATGAATCGAATATGAAACGTTTTGAAATGTATTTTAAAACGTCTCTTTTTGAGGTCGTTTTTCATGACCTGTACTTCTTGTGTTGTGACGTCGCACCCCAATGTTACCGTTTCGCTGCAGTCCGATTTTGTGAGGTGTGTGATTGAAGAAAGTCTTACGTATATATAATATATCAAAGTATTTATAGAAACTTACAAATAATCCTTGAGGACAAAGATTAAATGCAATTTAAACACAAAAATATATAATATGATACGTTTAACCGGTAAGTGATTACCGGGTCGTATCCCAAAGAAATGTGAATTGATACCCTCGATTCAGTTTGGACAATGTTATGAATGATTTTAAACTTTTTGATTGATTTTCTATGTCTAAAAACAATTAAATGCAAGTAAAATAACTAAACACGCGGACGAAAAACGGAAATGACAAAATAAACCCTAATTAGCACCTTAACCTAGAATTTGAATTAAAAATCTAATTCTATGAGTAAAAATAAAGAGATTAGCAAAATTTGAAAACTTAACGATAAAATTTGAAAGAAATCACAAAAACGAATAACGGGAATCGAAAACCGAGCCCTAAAAGCTAAAATGCTCAAAAATAAACCTACGAGAGTCAAACTAATTTTCCTACGATCTAAATGATAAAAGAAAATTTTCTAAAAAAGATTTATATTTTTTTGATTATTTTTCTATTTTTTATGATTTTTTAAAGATTTTAATGAAAATAAATGTTTAAAAATACTAAACGAACTATAAAAATTCTAGAAAAATTACAGAAAATAGCTTACACTACTTAAAACCTAGGAAAAATAAGCTTATAATCATAGCTTATCAAATAAGCCACGAAATAAGCTGAAACAACTTATAAGGCTTATAAAGGAAAAATGTGTATAAAAGTTAAATTGTGTGAGAGTCTAACGGAAAAGACCCAAGGGCACAGCGGTAGTGAGTGTGGTGTGTGTGGTGTTATAAAGGGTTGAAGTGTTGAGGTCGGGGGTTCGAGCCTTGCTCACCCCCGATTTCCACTTCCCCTTTTTAAAAAAAAACTTAAAAAACAAAAGTTGTTAAGCACTTGAAAATAAGCATTTTTAATAAAAGAAACTTTTTATAAAAAGCACTAAATAAGCTTTTAAACAGCTTATAAACTAACAGAAACTACTTAACAACTTATTTTTTTTGATTTTTTTCTTAAACTAATTAAGCTAGAAGACTTATTAAGCTAAAATTAAAACTAATTAAGCTATAATATGCTAAATTTAAGCTGATGAACTATCAGAACTAAAAATAAGCAAGGGATAAGCTAAACGACTAAATAAGCACTTATGCAAAACCAAAAACCAAACAGGCCCTAATAGCTACTTTTAGCTTAAAAATAAGCTAGCAAATAAGTACTCTATAAAATAAAACTTGATTTTTCTAAAAACTTGACTTAAATTCTACTAGGAAATGCTTTTCAAAAGAGCTTAAAGTAGCAAGAGCTTATTAAAAGGAGCTTGTGAAAACAGACAGCAAGCTCAACATGTGTTGAGTTTTTACATAATAAAAAAACAAAAGGCAAATTTGCATCTTAAGTTTTAATGACAAAATAAGCTATAAATTTAAAACTAATTGTAAATATCTAAACTATGGCCTGTGAGCTATCTATTATCTGAAAATCAAAAGCTAACAGCTAAATTACCCTAATGAAACTTGAGCTTAAAATTGACAATTTGTCTAATCTAACTGCTGATGCAGTTGACAAATATAAGAACTACAACTTTAAAACCTATTGATGCAGACCTAATAAACTAACTTAAACACTCTTAAAACACAAGGCTAAATGCAAATTAAATAAATTTAACAGCTAGAATTTAACAAAACTTGTAATGGAAATAGAACTTGACAGATAGGAACCTATATATAAATCTATCCTATGAAAACTCAATGGAACTGAACCTAGCCTTTTAAACTTACTTAAACAAACTATAATCAGAGATTAAGTCCACAATTTAAAAGCCAAAGGGCTTCTAGCAGTACTAACTTGTAGTTAGTACTGCTATGCCAAACACCCCTTTAAAACATTTTGATTCATTTAAACTTGAGAGAGTAAAATCTAGTGATTAAAACTTAGATACCAAATATTGAACAGCTTATAATAACCAACATAAACATGAAACAATAAGCAAATAAGCTAGAAACTAAGTTATACTAACTATGCTATATCTTTTTTGTGGTTTATATTGATTTATAAGGCCAAATTAGAGTAAAACTTGGTCGTAACCTTACTTAAGCTGTAAAACACATAGCAAAAATAATCAAAAAGCACAATATCAAAGAATATTAAGCTTCAAATAAGCTAACACTTAGACAACATAAGCAGTTTTAAATTTAAGGACAAAAGATGATAGTTGAAAACTAACATAGACTTTAGCTAGACAAAGGTTAGTAGTGGACTCAAAGAGGCTTTGTCTACAGCTCTAGGTTACTCCTTTTGGATAGCTAGTAATAAGTCCTTGGAAGCTCTTTTCATTTTTTCCCTTCCAAAAGCTCAAAAGTCCAATAAGTCAAAATACTAAACTGATTTTAAAACTTGAGTAGGTTACAACTTATTAGAGCTCAATTACAAGCTTATAGACTTGTAAGAGCTTATGCGAGCTTATTAAACAGTAGCAACAACATTTGATTATAGTAATAGCTTATAAGTAAAAACAGGTTATGAAAACTAAACTTATGATTTTATTAATGTTTAAATCGGATTACAATACTTGATAAATGGAAATAACAAAGGCTTAAGAAGAAAACTACATTTAAACTTAAAAATTACAAAAGCTTTTTAACTCTAAAAAAATGCAGGAAAAAGAGATAAGCTGTGTGTGAGTAAGGGCTTCAATTTATAGTAGCCAGGGGAAGCTTCTAGGTGCAGGTTCAGTTACACGCTCTCTCTTTTCTTGGCCCTTAGATCATCTCTAATCATTGGATGCTATATCTCATCCGTTGGATTACTCTTGGAGCACACGGATTGCCAGCGTGGCAATCCGTAATTGTGACAGGTTTGTGTTTGTTTTGTGAGTGATTCTAGAGTAAATAACTTCATTCCTTGTGCTTTCTTCACTATCCACGTGGCATCCTTTGTTGGGTATTGGCCAATGAGAGGCTTAAGTGACGTGATACTCTGCCCATGTGTACTTCGCTACTTGAATTGTCCTTTCTAGCCCTCAATTGGAGTTTGCCCCATGATTTTGACCTTGTGGTTAATTGTTGAAGATAATGAATAGTAAAAACAGACATTCGCGCCTTTTTTAAACTGTAAACATTTTAGGAGGGTGTTTGACTGGCTTATATTTGGGCTTTGACTTCGGGTTATATAAAAAGAAATGGGCCTTGGGTTATTATAGATAACGGGTGTTGGGTTTGTTTTATAAAAAAGTTAACGAGTGTTAACTCCTATTAATAGAAGTTAACACCGTTAAGGCTTTAAGGGCTATTTATGAATTTTGGTTAACTATGAGGGACTGGTTTGGAAATATTTGGAGTTTTGGCTTTTTTTTTGTTGACCATGTTTGACTGAAATTGACCATTCTTGACTTTGATAGCATTCTCCCGGTGTTTTGTGTGCTCTTCCGTTCCTGTGTCCGTGTTTGTCCGTTTTTGACCGTTTTCTTGTGATTCTTGCTTTATCCATACCTATACAATAAGAAAGACAAAACAAGCAATATACAAGCCTTTTATGTACAGTTTTGGTCTTTTAAGGGTCTATTTTGATATAAAACGGATATGTGTTTTCACACATATCAAAATTTCCCAAACTAAGCGATTGCGTGTCCTCACGCAATATTATATGCCTTATAACCAAATACCTCAAAACTTCCCCAAACTAAACCTTTGAAAAGTAGCAAAAATTTTTGTGGAGAGAGTTAAGAGATCACAAGTTATAAAACACCCCTTTTCCCCATTTTTCTAAAATTTTTTCATCATTTTTTTAATTGATTAATAATATAATTGAGATTATTTCGACTTTCGTTATTTCCATAACTGTTAGGGATCATCGAACAAGATACATTTCGAATCCGAGAATGTCCCAAAAAGGATAAATTCATCGTTCCCGACTTTTCACTTATCCAAACCAAGCTTAAAACAAAATCACAGCTAAATATCAGTAAGGATGCTAACACTACTCATATTTGCAACTTGTGAACTTTTCACTCCCGACATTTATTATATCTTAAGTGAGTGTGCTATCTTGAATTTCAACCATGGATCAACTTTTTGCAACATACTATGCTTTACGTTCCACCTTAGAATAATGAGTTTAAAGGCGAGATCATCCCATGTAGCGACTTTCGTCTCGGCACATCCCAACCTTACGGCTAAGTGACCAGGCTTTTGACACCCCACAGAGACTAGTATCGGGACTCACGGACCTTAGGTTTCAAAAACTCTCAGGTTTCCCGGATATTCATAGCTTATAAAATAGAATAGTCAAAGTGCAAAAGCATATTTGAATTTAACAAAAAGAAGTCAATTTATTAATTTAATTTAACTATTTAGACATTTATGCAATTGTAACCCTCGACCTTTTAGAAGGCTGCAACATCGGTTGTGAGCCGGCAAGATGCAACAAACTTTTATCAGTCTCGGATCTTTATTATTCTTACTATGGGCTTTCTTTAGAAGACTACCACATCGGTTATGAGCCGGCAAGAGGTAGTAAACTTTTATCAGCCCACAGCTTTTATTATATTGATTTTATTTTTTATCATTTTATCATCATTTTTTTTAAACTGAACTTCTTTTTGAAAAATTCAAGTATAAATTTGAACTAAAACTAAATTTTTTGCTATATATTACATAGAAAATTGTTGATTTAAGTTTAATCTCCAAAAACAGCACGTATATTAATCCGGTTAAGAGCTTATGGGAGAAAAAGCAACAAGTTACATACATGAGCTCTTAAGATTTCCAAATAATCCTTGTTTAGCATCCTACTCATACTTAACTCTATCATTTTTCGTTCTTCGCAAATTAGCGAACACTTAGCCTAATAGTTAAGGAACAAGCTAGAGCTCAACACGCTCGATCGGGTCAAAATTTACTCTTATTCTTACCCAGCAAGAAAGTCAAAATTGTGACAAAAACACTTATTTTATTTTTGAAAATTTTAAATTTTTTCATATTTTTGAAAATTTTGGTGGGAAAACGGGGTACGTGAGAACAACGGGTAAAAGTAGGTAAGATCATATCGAAGATATACTACCCCATACTAAAATCAAACATTGTCCTCAATGTTTCCTAGCCTAAGACTTAAAAACCCCATACTAGAACTCAAAAAGGTCGAATGTATAACTCAAACATGAAGAAAGTATCACAAATATCTTAAGTCGTTTATTAAGTGTGCTACAAGATAAATGTTAGTCGATAATAATCTTTAGGATATTGGATTTCCCCAAACTAATGGCAAGCAAAGGCTAGGAAGCTCGAGTGGACCGGGACAAAACACCGAACACGAGAGTCTTCAGAAAAGTTGGGTCTATCCTGCAAACAATCACAAGTACAAACAACAAACACAAGGAACGGAAGAGTACAAGCCTCCTCACAACACATTAGAAGCTAGAAAGAAAAATAGAAAATGGATAAGCATGGGGTGCCTCCCACGAAGCGCTTTGTTTTTGGTAACCGAGTCACATAGCTTGACTCGATCTCCGAATTCATTTGTCCTTGGAGAGAGTAAATGGAAGAGAAAATCTCAATCAGTCTTTCATTAGTGTTTGGACAAACATTAAAGCACATGAAAGTTCCATCCTGATGAGAAACCACCGGCTCTAAGTGGAGATGACGGGGTCAAAAATGGTATCCCCATTTTTGGTGGAGGAAAGTAAGGAAGAAACCTTGGGGTAAGTGAGATATGGAAGGAAAATCCAAGTGACAAATGTGAAGGAATTGTCAACTTCAACATCAATCTCACCTCCCCCTGGGTCAAAAAATTCATCTTCATTAAGCTCATCAACATTGTTTATCACTGGCTCACTGTGCTCAAAAATTAAGCTAATCTCAACATCTGGTGGTTCCGGAGGAGGACGAGGAAATGACGGAACAAAATGAAATGATTCAAACTCTGGGAGGGGAAGAGAATCATTATTAAGCAATTCTTCAAGAAAATGAATATCTCCTTCCGAGTCATAATCGTCGTCCTTAATGCCCGGTGGCATCGAGTCATCGGAAACAAGAAATAAATCGATCTCCTCCATAAGAGAGTCACTATCCGCGACGGGGATAGAAGATGAAGAGAGAGACTCAAGAATTGTATCAGCAATTTCCAAATTAAGTTCTTCCGGCGGTCGTGGAGATGAATTATCATACAACAAATTCTCAACAAGACATATTTCTTCCTCTAGATCAAAGTCGGCTTTCTCAATTCCTGGTGGAATTGGATCGATATGAGCAAGTTCACCGGAGAACTCCTCGAGAAGATAATCAAACTTAGGTGAAGAATCAATTAAAATATCACGGTTAAGCAAAGATTCGATAAGATTGGACTCGGCATTGAAATAATGCGGATCAATCTTTAGAGAAATGATTTCTTCATCATCAAAATCCTCATCAGAAAATGACTCGTCATCACTAGAGGTGAAATCGTCGTTTGAATCAAAGATAGGATTCGAGAAAGTCATAAAATCATCACAAACTGGCATATCACACTCACTTTCATTTTCGGAAAAATCCTCGGACTCACTTGGGATTGGGATAAGGTTCTCAACACTAGACTTTATTAATTCGTCCGATTCCTTTTCAGGAATAGTGTCAAGATGCTCGTCCCCCATTATGAGAGAGTCTTCGGGCTCTTCGGATGGTTCATCGAGTGTGGTTGCTTTAGGCCTTCTCCATATAACAGTATACTCATCATCGTCATCGTCGAAGTAGAAAAGAGGACGATTCCAGCTTGGACAATTAATGTATTCTGAAAACTCTTCACTGATATTTCGCGCATCTTCAAGTAGTTTACTCATCAATTCTTGAATATCCTCTTGTTGATATTGCTTGTCCATCAAAGCATCTTTAATTTTGCCATAACTTTCCCAAGCTATCAATATAACCTTTGGTGTTACTCCAAAAGGTATACGACTAAACTTCCTTAAGAAAGTGTAAACGTCTTTCAAAAAGTTGTCTATAGCTTTTTCATCGTCAATCATAGAAACATCCCAATATGGAGTACAACTTTGAGCTGCCGTCTCTTTCTTCTCTTGTTGACTTACTTTAAGAATTTGTAAATCATCCATAAGTTTAAGAAGCAATTCTTGCATAACTTCAGGTTGATTCTGCTATTCTCTCATAACTTGCTTAATCTTAAGAAATCTCTCCTTAGCAAGCAATAGAGCCATGCACTTTTCATTAAGAGGAATATGATCATACTCCTTTAAAAATGCTTGAATAGCTTCCATTAAGTCTTCTTGAGCTTGCAAAATTTCTTTATTTGTCTCTTGAGGAGGATAATTGACGGGAAACTGCGGGGGTTGATAATGGTCAAAACCAAAAGAATTAGGATCATAGCAAGAATTTTGCTCATAATAATCTTCATTCATTGGTTGACATTGAAAAGTTTCATGAGGGCCCTCGCAATTTTCACAACAAAGATATTGTTGAGAAGAACTTTGAGAATTTTGTGGAAAATAATTATCATTAAAGTTTTGATTGTAACACGGCTCCTGTTCATAGACAAGCGGGAACTGTGGTGGACAATCATAACCATAATGAGCATTATTTCCACATAACTCACACAAGTAAGTCTCAAACTGGAGTTGTGGAGGGTGGGTGAGAACATTTGGAGAATCATTGAAAGAATTAGGTTTGGAATCATAAGTAAATGAGTTCTCATCTTCATAATTGCATGTCGGATGAACATTTGGAAAAGTCTGTGGGAGCTCATTAATGGTTTGATTGCATTTTTCTGGATTAGAGATAATCGGAGCTTTTGGTGGACAATTATAACCAATATGAGCATCGTTCCCACAAGACTTGCAAGTACATCGTTGACAAAAGATATCATCTAACGAATCACCACACTTGTAACAACAATTATGGTTACTTTGTAGAGGACTTTGCGAAGAATTTACAACGGGATCTTGATTGAGGACGAATGGTTCTTGAGGTGTACTAACAACGTTAGTGTTATGATTGGATGACTCAGAAGTGTTTAGAATTTCATTTTTATCATGAATTGTATACCAACCTTCATTCAAACACCTTCGCACAAAAGCACAAGGTCGACAATATAAAAATCATCACGGGTTCCAAAGTTGCACATTCTTAAGAAGGTTTAGGACAAGAATCTTGTCTTCAAGACTCCTTTGAACAACAAAAATCCGCAGTTGTTACTCAAAGCTCCACAAGTCATGCATTCTTTAATCGAGAAGAGGGGGTTCAAACGATGATCGAGTGATGCCATAAGAATTAAACAATTTAGAGGGTTAAGAAAAGAATTAAATGGATAAGAAGAAAAAGAAGATTATTTTTGGTTTTTGATCTAATTTTAACGGGCAATGAGATAGACAACTTGAACTAAATAATCAAACTTAGTTCACGGTAGCTCTTAAATTTTTTATTTTTTAAGGTGAGCCGTACATCGCAAGTGACACAAATGATAAGTTTTTAAATCTTTTATTCGAGTTGGGAACTTATTATGGATAATACCTCAATTGAAGGTATTATTTGTTGGTGTTCGTTTACCAACTTTGTAACTTTTTAAATTGAAAGAGCAAATATTTTTGTATTTTTGTTTTTAATCTTCTACTTATACTAAAAAGAAAAGAAAATTATTTTTTACTTTTTATTTTTTATTTTTTTATATTTTTGATTTTCTTTAAAAGCGTAACTTTCGAAAACGAAAGGTTCTCCAAAACACGATCAACAAACTTCAACTGAGAGAATCTTAACACACTTCCCCGGCAGCGGCGCCAAAAATTGATTGAAGAAAGTCTTACGTATATATAATATATCAAAGTATTTATAGAAATTTACAAATAATCCTTGAGGACAAAGATTAAATGCAATTTAAACACAAAAATATATAATATAATACGTTTAACCGGTAAGTGATTACCGGGTCGTATCCCAAAGAAATGTGAATTGATACCCTCGATTCAGTTTGGACAATGTTATGAATGATTTTCAACTTTTTGATTGATTTTCTATGACTAAAAACAATTAAAACAATTAAATGCAAGTAAAATAACTAAACACGCGGACGAAAAACGGAAATGACAAAATAAACCCTAATTAGCACCTTAACCTAGAATTTGAATTAATAATCTAATTCTATGAGTAAAAATAAAGAGATTTGCAAAATTTGAAAACTTTAAGATAAAATTTGAAAGAAATTACAAAAACGAATAACGGGAATCGAAAACCGAGCCCTAAAGGCTAAAATGCTCAAAAATAAACCTTCGAGAGTCAAACTAATTTTCCTACGTTCTAAATGATAAAAGAAAATTTTCTAAAAAAGATTTATATTTTTTTGATTATTTTTCTATTTTTTATGATTTTTTAAAGTTTTTAATGAAAATAAATGTTTAAAAATACTAAACGAACTATAAAAATTCTAGAAAAAATACAGAAAATAGCTTATACTAATTAAAACCTAGGAAAAATAAACTCGATGTCACAGCTTATTGAATAAGCTACGAAATAAGCTGAAACAGCTTATAAGGCTTATAAAGGAAAAATGTGTATAAAAGTTAAATTGTGTGAGAGTCTAACGGAAAAGACCCAAGGGCACAGCGGTAGTGAGTGTGGTGTGTGTGGTGTTATAAAGGGTTGAAGTGTTGAGGTCGGGGGTTCGAGCCTTGCTCACCCCCGATTTTCACTTCCCTCTTTTTTTAAAACTTAAAGAACAAAAGTTGTTAAGCACTTGAAAATAAGCATTTTTAATAAAAGAAACTTTTTATAAAAAGCACTAAATAAGCTGTTAAACAGCTTATAAACTAACAGAAACTACTTAACAACTTATTTTTTTTATTTTTTTCTTAAACTAATTAAGCTAGAAGACTTATTAAGCTAAAATTAAAACTAATTAAGCTATAATATGCTAAATTTAAGCTGATGAACTAATCAGAACTAAAAATAAGCAAGGGATAAGCTAAAAGACTAAATAAGCACTTATGCAAAACCAAAAACCAAACAGGCCCTAATAGCTACTTTGAGCTTAAAAATAAGCTAGCAAATAAGTACTCTATAAAATAAAACTTGGTTTTTCTAAAAACTTGGCTTAAATTCTACTAGGAAATGCTTTTCAAAAGAGCTTAAAGCAGCAAGAGCTTATTAAAAGGAGCTTGTGAAAACAGACAACAAGCTCAACATGTGCTGAGTTTTTACTTAATAAAAAGACAAAAGGCAAATTTGCAGCTTAAGTTTTAATGACAAAATAAGCTAGAAATTTAAAACTAATTGTAAATATCTAAACTATGGCCTGTGAGCTATCTATTATCTGAAAATCAAAAGCTAACAGCTAAATTACCTTAATGAAACTTGAGCTTAAATTTGACAGTTTGTCTAATCTAACTGCTGATGCAGTTGACAAATATAAGAACTACAACTTTAAAACCTATCCTGCACTAGACACTCTCAATGAGTGTGTTTAAACACAACTCAAACAAGATCCCTGGTGCAAAAACAAAGAGATTTAGCCTTAACTTTTTAATTTTTGAAATCTAACTTCTGAAATCTCTTTTACTACTGATTTTAAATGAATTAAAAACTGGTTCAAGCAATGAACTTAGCTCAATTTGACTTTTTGAGGTCAAATTGCATTAATCCAAACACCCCTTTAACTAATGCATAATCCATTTAAACTTTAGATTTTAAAATCTAGCTAGCAAAACCTAAGTACCAGATATCAAATAGCTTATAACAAGTTTGATAAACATAAATCAAAGATCAATTAAGCTAGAATCAAAGATCTACAAGCTAAGCTAATTATTTTTGGTTTTTTAGTTGATTTTATGACAGATTATGAAACACTAAGATCTATAATTATATAGCTAAAAACAGATTAAAAGACATAACTAATAAGCACAATAAGACAATATAAAGCACAAATAAGCAACTAGAAAGCAGATTAAGCAATTGATAAGCAAATAAGCAAAACTACACTAAGTATTTAAAAACAGAATTTGAAATGAAGACTTACAATAAGCTTTAGCTAAACAAAAGCTTAAAAGGCTCAAAGAGCTTGTCTACTAGCCCTGGCTTATTTAAAATAAGCCAGTAAAAGTCCATGGAAGCTCATCCTTTGCTAGCTTCCCTTCCATAAGCTCAAAATTCAATAAGTCAAGGAATTAAGCTGATTTTAGATGTTCAAGTAGATTAAATGATCAATTGCGCTCAATCACAAGCTTAGAGACTTGTGAGAGCTTATAAGAGCTTATCAAACAATACACAAACACTAGAGCTTATTGAGAGTCTTATGACATTTATATTAAAGGAAAACTTGATTTAATTAAACTAGAAAATTCATTACAAAACATTAAAGCTGAATTACATTGACTTGAAAGAGAAATTTTATAAGCTAAAAACTTAATAAGCTAAAGTTACAATTTTATCTAAAAATCTAAAAGCTAAAAACTAGGTGGAGTGTGTGTGAGTATGAAGGGCTTTATATAGCCAGTTGATGAAGCTTCCAGATGCAAATTCAGTTACACGCTCTCTCTTTTCTTGGCCCTTAGATCATCTCTCATCATTGGATGCTATATCTCATCCGTTGGATTACTCTTGGAGCACACGCGTGATTGTGACAGGTTTGTGTTTGTTTTGTGAGTGATTCTAGAGTAAATAACTTCATTCCTTGTGCTTTCTTCACTATCCACGTGGCATCCTTTGTTGGGTATTGGCCAATGAGAGGCTTAAGTGACGTGATACTCTGCCCATGTGTACTTCGTTACTTGAATTGTCCTTTCTAGCCCTCAATTGGAGTTTGCCCTATGATTTTGACCTTGTGGTTAATTGTTGAAGATAATGAATAGTAAAAACAGACATTCGCGCCTTTTTTAAACTGTAAACGTTTTAGGAGGGTGTTTGACTGGCTTATATTTGGGCTTTGACTTCGGGTTATATAAAAAGAAATGGGCCTTGGGTTATTATAGATAACGGGTGTTGGGTTTGTTTTATAAAAAAGTTAACGAGTGTTAACTCCTATTAATAGAAGTTAACACCGTTAAGGCTTTAAGGGCTATTTATGAATTTTGGTTAACTATGAGGGACTGGTTTGGAAATATTTGGAGTTTTGTCTTTTTTTTGTTGACCATGTTTGACTAAAATTGACCATTCTTGACTTTGATAGCATTCTCCCGGCTTTTTGTGTGCTCTTCCGTTCCTGTGTCCGTGTTTGTCCGTTTTTGACCGTTTTCTTGTGATTTTTGCTTTATCCGTACCTATACAATAAGAAAGACAAAACAAGCAATATACAAGCCTTTTATGCACAGTTTTGGTCTTTTAAGGGTCTATTTTAATATAAAATGGATATGTGTTTTCACACATATCAGTGTGACAGATTGGTATCAAAGCACTGGTCATAGAGAACTGGGTCATTTTCAAAACCTAGACTATGACTATTTTTCAAAATTAGAGTCTCTCCTTATTTTGTCTGATATCCATGCGTGCGTACTTCCTGGTTCCTTATATTTACTCCCTCAAGCATTACTATTAGTATTATTTGGATAATGATTATATAATACTTGACTTTCTTTTCGATCTTTTACGCTTATCTTCAAGAGTATCGCTACTTATTTATATAAAAATAAATTATATAAATGTTGATTATCTTCGATCACTTATATCTACTTTCTCTTGTGACATTAAATTTTTATATAAATGTTGTTTATATAAATACAAAAATTCTCTTAAGACATTATGAGTGACACAATGATCTTATATATTTTCAAGACGTTGTGAGTGATACGACGATCTCAAAAACCTTCTCAAGACATTATTAACGATACAATGGTCTCTAGATCTTCTCATGATTTTCCATAATATCATTTTTGACGATACTGAAACTCGACATAATTTGTCGACCCCATTGGTTATTTACTAATCGACTATGAGTTGGACACTCGCCTCGTACATTTAAAAAGCATATGTCATCATGTAACCCATCGCATTTAATCATGCCGACAAATTTGAATACAACTATTAACTTGTCACCTCGTATATGGCGCCTTGGAGCACATACCTTCGGAATACGGCTCATTAACGTCTTATCCTTTTTCTCCTTTTCTCTTTGTAATTTTGGAGAATTATGCTACTAAGAAGACAATTGATAAAGTTCAGCAGCTATCCAATGACTTATAACCCAACGTATGGCCGACATGCTCTTTTACGTAGGACGGAACACGATTTGAGATGTCGAGAATGAATCATGCATAAAGACCCTTGAGACAAACCACGCTAATGAAGGTCATGTCTTTCGACCGGAATATCGTTTAGGAATAACACAACAAGTAGCCCCGAACCGAAATGAGAATCTCGATCATCATAATTAATGATGACCTTTTATTTAAAACATTTTCTTTAAAAACTCTTAATGCATTGTTACTTTGTGGTACAGATATATCCGCTTTCTTTAATAATTAATTGTTTGTACAATTAAGTTCTCATATCCAATTTTAGCATCCTTGATAAGCCATTTCCTTAATATACACTTGTTTTAGACATTTGGTATTGACTCTCTTTAATAATTAATTGTTTGTATAATTAATTCACCTATCTTGTTAAACATCATTGTTTCTTTGAGATATGCCTCTTTCAGCTATTGGTATTAATACTCTCGTTGCATCGATTAATTTCACGAATGACTCTCTATAGTCTTTCGGCTCGTAAACTGTTAAAACAAATAACTCGTTACGTTCATTTTTGTTGATCGAATAATTCTTTACGTTCATTTCTTTTTTATCGTCACTATATTTTGATATCCTTAATACTTGTTTCTCTCTACTATTATGATCAATTGATTCTTTAGTTTGCTTGATTATTCGTACAGATGATTCTCCACACTTCTTTGATTCGTAATTTGTTCATACGAATCATTCTCTATATTTATTCTTTTGATCTTTATAACATCTGTACATATGTTCTTTTTACATACTCTCTTAAGTCGTTGAAACGTTTGTCTTCCACATGCTCACGATATCTTATATTGTTTATTCATATACTCTCACTGATTTCCCTTGCAATGCTATGAACATTTTTTTTATGATCTATCTATTCTTTTGTTGCATTGATTGTTGGTTGATGAGGTGTCATTTATACACTTTTTCGGGGTCGTTTAACCGCCTAAATCATGCATTTATGCCCAAAATAGGTACTTAATCGTTTCTTTTTAGGTATTCAGCATTTGGAAGACATTTGGAGGAAATACACGTGACTTGGGCTCATTTGGAGAAGAAACGGACAAGACTACGGACCTACACCAACATCTCTCAAGAATTTCTACTCGGAGGCTGGAGACGGCGTCACAATTTACACGTGATGCCGTCACAATTCCCACCATGACGGGGTCACAAGATTTCATGACGGCATCAGCTCGCACGACCTATCCCAATATCTAGAATATTCTACTCATGACGGCGTCACGATTAAAACGCGATGCTATCACAGCGACTTTCCTATATATACAAATCCGTTTTTAGGGTTTTAAGTGTGTAACTTTAGAGTAAAAGAAGGGGATGAACCCTAATTTATTTAGCAGCTGTTAGGGACGATTTTAGGGCCTCAAAACCCTATTGTACTTCCTTCAATTCATGTTTTAATCAAGTAAGACTATCTTAATCATTCAATATGTCTTGTTGTGTGATTCTTATCTGTTCTTACTTTATCTTTAACATGCTTGGCTAAACCTTCTATTGTGTTTATTTATGATTGTATGAAACCTAGGATGTAGATCTTAGTGGTGTTGCTTCTTGTGATGAATATGCATGTTAGGTCATAGAAAACCAGCTTTTGTCTGTATCGCTGTTGATATGTCTAGGAAAACATGATTGTGTAGAAATGATATCATCAGGTAACAGTCTTCATACTACCTTGCCCCTTATATGGTTGATCCACTCTTAATATATTTCAAATGCATTTAATATACTCTTAGGGGCCTTGTAATAGTCTTCATACTACCTTACTTGTGCGTTGCCTTAACGGAATATTAAATAGACGGCGGGTTCGTGTAATTCATTCATGACTTAGGAAATAATTACATAGATCATCACAAGTGTGACAATGCAACAACACTAGGAGAAGCAATTTAGGGAGTAATACATGATTAAATAAACACAATCTTTTATTATATTGTTATCACCCGTAGCTTAGTTTATATTTAGTTTTATAGCTAAAACCAACCAACCTCTCAAATATATGATTTTACCCGCTTTCATAAAATATAAAAACACAAAATAATCTTCTCTCAAACCTTAGAATTTTGTTTGACCATGATCAAGCCTTCCCAACCTATTCCCTTAGAGAACGATAACAACCCCCGAGTCTTGCCTATACTACACTACAACGATTAGGTACACTGCCTAGGGAGTTGTAAAACTTCTTGTAGAAGTCCTTACGACAACCGCAACCAAGTTTTTGGCGCCGCTGCCGGGGAATAGTTAGGTTTTGATCATAGTTTAGCTTAGTTTTACTTGCTTGAATCCTTTCAAGTAAGATTTAATTTCCGCATATTAGCTTTCTCGTAGTCTATCTTTTCTTTGTGTTATCTGTTTCGTAACCCATTCTCGTCAACCACCATGTGAGACGAGAATCCTATCCGCACTCTAGGAGATTACTCCAAACCTTGCCACGAGGGCTATAGGAATACCATCGAGCTCCCCGTAGGGAACAACGTGGTACCTCTTCGATCCGACACCATCCGGTTGGTGCAAAACGGATGCTCATTCCACGGACTTCGGTCCGAGGATCCAAACCAACACCTTAAGGATTTCCTAAAACTAGTGGACTCACTTGACCTTGACGGTGAAAATAAGGAAAGAACGCGCCTGCTTTTATTTTAATTTTCCCTTCGCGATCAAGCTAGTAATTGGCTTGAACGTCTTCCAGCAGGATCCATCACCACATGGGAGGATCTTACTACTCGATTCCTTGCTCAATTCTTTCCACCAGGAAGGACCGCAAAACTCCGTAATGATATCCTGATGTTCTAACAACATCATGGAGAATCTTTATCCAAAGCATGGACTCGTTTGAAGGACTCAATACAAAAAGTCCCTCATTATGGCATCGATCGTTGGCTTCAAATCCAAATCTTTTATGATTATGTCTCCTTTCATCTTAAGTGCGAGATTAACGACGCAGCCGGCGGCAAACTCCACAATAAGAATGCTGACGAATCTTAGGAAATCATTAAGAACCTCGCTCTCTAAGACCATGAGGGCTGGAATGACACGAAAGAATTCGTCAAGCCGGTCAAGGCAATCGCTTTGCCTCAAGATGTCCAGTACATCCGACCGCCGTCTAATCGAGCTCGAAAATTAAGTCCAACGCTTGATGGAAGCTTATTTCGCTCCTATACAACCTACCCAAGTGAACAAAATCACTACCTCATATGAGATCTGTAGTAGTCCCCAAGACACTCTATATTGCATGGATGATTCTGAGCAAGCTTATGTTGACTACGCATCCTCGCACGCAAACGAAATGAGAGGTAAGAAACTCCGAACTAAGGGCCAAGGAATTTCAATGATGCCGCCAACACCTAGAAGGAGAAACCAAACTTCAACTGGGCACGTTCCCAAACCTTCACTAGCCCACAAAATGGATCAATCTCTGTCCACTCCTTTAGTTATCAAATGAAGCTTGAAAAGGCATTACTTGATTTTGACTCTAACCAAGAGAAGAGGTTATCTCACCTAAGAACCCAACTCGAACAACAACAGGACGACATGATTGGAAAGATTAACCTTCTTTGGAAAACTGTTTCCGAAAAACTCAATGACGTATCTACCCCCAAAAATGCAGGAAACTTCATGGCCCCCAAAAGCATCGCAGCAATCAATCATGACGAAAGGGAGGAACTCAGAAAGAAAGGAATCAAAAGCCCGTCGAAGTTGTTCTCCCCAAAATATCTCTCTCCCGCATCCATAAAAGAACTAAACAAGAATCCGTCAGCTCCAGAACACGTTTACTTCATCAATTCGATCGTCATCCTCAGCACGGACAGTGATACGGAAGAAGAAAACGTCTCATCAACCAACGCACATGAACACAACCTCGATAGTGTAGTGAGAAGGAAAGAAGAGGTAAAGGAGCAAGGAAAGGAAGAGGATGAAATGGAAACCGACGAGGAAATAGAAGAGGTGTTCGAAGATGAAGAAATTGAGATGGAGACAGAAGAAGAAGTTAAGGAAATGTTTGATGATGAGACCGAGGACGATAAAGATAATGATACAAAATACTACAACTCTACCCCTGCTATTAAAGAGCTTGTATATCATGAATGGCTGTTGAAGAACCCTCGACCTTCTTGGGTAAAGGCGAAGATAAGGATTGAAAACCCTGGCAACATCAAGATCTCCTGCATGATCGGACACATCCTCATGAAACACGCTTACATAGACATAGAATCCCCAATCAATATCATGTATAGGAATTAATATAATCGGATCATGACCTATAATCTAGGACCAAAAAGAAAACCATCTAACCCAAATAAAATTAGCAACTTTGTAAGAAGAGTGAAAGGATTAAGGGTCTTCATAGGGAGTTTCGCCTACAAATGCTATTTTATGATCTTAGAAGATACCTCTAGCATTATTGATAGATGTTTAGGGGAATTTATCTTTGTAAAGCCGTTCATAGAAGAAAACGGCCTCGTCTACAACAGGGAAGAAGGAACAATTACATTCAGTATGGACAACGAAAAAATCAGCTTTAAAATGCCTCACACCATGGAAATATTTGAGCAAAAATGACTCATGGGTTTAAGCACCGATTCCATACCCCCACTCGCCTATGAAGAAAACTTTAGCAATGGAATGACGCACTATTATCAAAGCTTACTCATTGGGGATGAGTACAGGAAAGATGAAGGAGATAGGAAAGGAATTAGGCATTTAATGAGAATAGAAAAAGAGATGATGGACAACAAAGGAGAAGTCACATAAGGACGTGTGACTTCGAGTCTAGCTACAAGACTCGTAAATAAAGAAAAGCGCTTCTTGGGAGGCAACCCAATATTTACTTTTCCCGCACATTAGGAGTGTCTTGTGTTTTATTCTTTTCATTTTATTCTATCATGTTCAAACTCTATCTTGTAATCATACTTTGTAGTATTGTTTTTAACCTCGTCTTAATCTCAATCAAAGGTATTTTGTAAATAATAAGTGTAAGGGAATCTATCCAGTTTTTAAACCAAGTTCTCTAGGTTTCGTCGTAAACCTAACTGGTTACTTCCAATTACGTAAATCAATAGTTCAAACCGCACTCAAAGGTAGGGCATTTCCCATTTTTATAGGAACTTCTGTACCAGAAACAAAAGCATGTTAAATAATGTGTTTAGATTAATTTGCGTCAGTTTCGAGTCATATGAGTAAATTGTCAAATCTCAGGTTTTATGCAGGTATTTGTACAGGAATTAACTTATGGAATCAAGTGCAGGAAATTTTTCATCAAAAACAAAAATTTCATTTTCACAGAACGTGGAGACGACGTCACGATTTACACGCGACGCCGTCACCACGACACCCGTGACGGCGTCAGGATAATCCTGATGGCCTCAAAGGCCCAGGTCCAGAAAACTTAAAGTTTTTAATTATTTTTGAAAATAAAACTTGCATAACATTTAAAATATGTACTCTTCTGTTATAAACCTGCAAAACCAATGAGTTTGACAATTCTCTCATCCTATCTTTACTGCTTTATCGAGTCAAACCCTAAATTCATATTGTATATTTGTATATCGCACATTTTATGCTTGGTGTAGTTGTCTTTGTCTTTGATTACAGGTTATATTTGATGAGAAGAAGCTTGGAAGTTCTTAGAAAGTTTCATTAGACAATTCTTGGATGACGATTTAACCAGTTATTGCATGTTTCTTCTCCGTTATTGAGCAAACCAGGGGAGTACTAGTTTCTTTTCCTTGTTTTCTTTTCCCTTTAATTCGTTTTTACGGGTACCTTTATAGAACATTGGGGACAATGTTCAACTTAAGTGTAGGGGGAAAATAAGCCTTAGAAACTATTCTTTCATTTGCCATTTGCTTTGTCCTTAAAATGATGGGTAATATATCGAAACATAGCATAAGAGGTAATTTTGACCCAAATTTAAAAAAATTTATGACACATACCGACGAAAACCGAGTATTAATAGCGTCTCATGGATAGGAATTTATATTACTAGCACAAAAACCCTCAAATTCCACCCCTAAATTGCGAGGTTCGCCCTTAGATATTGTACCTTTAGCCTGTTCGAGTTAAGGAGTGAGCAATCATGTGTGTCTATTCTGTCGTTACGGATGTGTATGCGTAGTTTTGTCGCCTTTTCTGGAACACTGGTATCAGTTACTTTAGGATTATGAGAGTGTACCGGTAGTATATTAAATTTTATAACTTGTTTTTGTGATGCATCCCAAGACCGCATAGTAAGTATTGGGATTTGCTTGATAAGAGGCATTAGGATTAACCCATGTTTTAAATCTGTAATTGTTATGATGGTCACACCGATCATATAACTATCCCACACCCTTGCCTTGCACTCATCTTTAGTGCAAGATACCCCTAGTACAACCCTCCGAACCTATCTTTTTTCACGGTTCTCGTAATTTTCTGATTAAGCCGGACTATTAATGAAGAGCATTGTGATACGCTCCGAATACGCTCTATATATAATATATAATATATAAGGATTATATCAAATAATAGTATAGTACTCCCTCCGTCCCATTTTTATTGTCCACGTTTCCTTTTTGAGATGTCCCAATTTAATTGTCCACTACTAAAAATAAATAGGGAATTGTGATCAAGTTTACTATATTACCCTTGTTTGAAATTAATATTACAAACTTTAAAGAAGACTTTAATTAATTAGCTAAGGGTAAAACTGTCATTCTGTCAAAAAGTAAGAAAGAGAAAGCAGTAATAAATGCACTTTTCTTAAACTGTGTGTTTTTTGTCGGGGGACAATAATTTTGGGACGGAGGGAGTAAGTATTTTTCCGTCGGGTTCGAGAAACAAACTTTTAACCAAAGTTGTCTCAAAAACCTCCCGGGTCGTTTTCCCTCGACGAAGTGTGAATTGAAAATCGGTTAAGTCCGTGATCACGCGTTTTGAATAGTTTCAAAGATTTTTGAATTGAGATTTTTTAAATCCTACTAAAAATAAATGACAAGTAGATAAATGCATGAAAACAAGTAAACAAGAGATGACAATTAAACACGTAAACGAGAATTAAAAACGCGACATTTAAAACCTAAATTATCTAAAATTTAAACCTAAAATGATTTTTTTATTTTCCTAATCCTATTTTACGAACTAATAAGAAAAGGCTAAGGAAAGTCTAAATCGAGAACACTTAAAGCTTAAAAACGAAGAAAACGAGAACGGGAACGAAATCCCGTTCTTTAAAAAATGAAATTTCAAAATATCAACCTTACGAAAGCAAATTTATTTTTCCTAGATCCTAATTGATAAAAGAAAATTTTGAAAAAAAGGATTATATTTTTTTGACTTTTATTTTATTTAATATGATTTAAAAACAGTTTTAATGAAAATTAATTATTAAAAATAGTAAACAAATTATAAAAATTATGAAAAATACAAAAAAGTAGCTCAAACTATGGAGAATGCATGAAAAATAAGAAACTGGAAAGGGGCTGAACAAATAAGCAGTAAATTAAGCAAATAAGCTTATAAGCTAAAACTGGCTAAATGACTATATAAATAAAATTGAGCAAAGTATAATCGAAAAAGTCCCCAGGGCAGATGGTTGAGTGTGTGTTGTGTGTTGTGTTATAAAAGGTGAGGAGGGTAGAGGTCGTGGGTTCGAGCCCTGCTCACTCACGATTTCCCCTCTTCCCTTTTTTTATTTTTGCAAAAACCTAAAAAAGCAAAGTTGTAGAAAAGCTGAAAACTATCAATTTTAATAAAAGCAACTATTTTTGAAACTCCTTAAATAAGCTGGAAATCAGCTGAAAAGCCAACAAATTGTATAAAACTACTTTTTTGAACTTAAGCAACTAATATGCTAAATTAAGCTAAGTTCTAAGCAAAATAAGCACCTATTAAGTTAACCTTAACCTAATGAGCTAATTTTGAAAAGAAATGAACAAACAATTTAAGCAAGAATAAGCTTAAATAAGCACAGCAGTACTAACTTAGAGTTAGTACTGCTAGCTTTAATCTTTAAGCTGCTCCAACTAAATGACTTAATAAGCTAAGGACAAAAATAAGATAAGCTAAGACTAACTTAATCCTAAACTTAATAAACTACTCTAAACTATAAATAAGCATAAAGAAGCAAGCTATAAGCTGAGGATTTCAAATAAGCACTTATAAGAAAACTGCTTACCAAACAGGCCTTAAGGGCACTTTTGAGCTTAATTTAAGATAAGCTAATGTATCCTTATGCCTATAAGCCCTATACCTACTTAAACATTGGCCAAAAAGCTACTAGAAACAGGAAACAAAAGACATTTTGAAATTCAAAAGATCAATGAAAAAGCTAGTGGAAAAAGCTGATAATTCATTTTACTCTACTTTTGGTTTTTGAATAAAAAGACAAAAAGCTAAATTGCAGATCAAAAACAGATATTCAAATAAGCTTTTTAAACTAAAATAAGTCTTAATCTATCTAGAATGGCCTAAAATCTATTTGTGTTCTAAAAATTAAGCCCTAATAACTACTATTACCCTCTGATAATTGAGATTGAAAATGACAGTTTGCCTGTTTATGCTGCTGATGCATTTGACCTTAACTATAACCAAAACTTAAAACCAACAACTGCAGGCTAAAGGCTTGGCTTCTAACTCTTGTGAAATATCAAAGCAACAACAAATTCACTAAAATTAACAGCTAGAAAAGACTAGAGCTTAAAATGCATACCAAACTGAATTATGCTAACAGGTCTTAACAAATTTGATCAAAACTTGATTAAACCTAAGAACAGCACTAAATCCTATCTTTATAAACCTACTTATGAGATTTAAAATGAATTTAAAAGACCAAATGACTAATGACAGTACTAACTTTAGTTAGTACTGTCATATGCCAAACACCCCTTTAAATTCTTTGATCCCATATTAAGCTTATGAAAATGAGATTTAATGCATAAACAAGTAATACCAGATAATAATAAGCTAATAATAAACCTAATTAACAGATCTAAGCAACTGAATAAGCAGAATTAATAAGCTACAAGATTATGCTAATATTTTTGGTTTTATTTTGACAGATTTATAAAATGAAATTTAAACTAACAAGCATACTCAATAAGCATCAAATAAGTATACTAGGCAGAAATAAGCAAATCTAAACTACAAATAAGCAATCAATAAGCAGATTAAGTAGATTTTAAGCTAATAGAACAATTATAACTAGAAATTTAAATGACAACTAAGAATAAGAAAAGGAAAAGAGAAATGTACCTACACCTCAGTTAAACAGAGGTGAATGCTCACTTAAGCTTAATCTACAAGCTCTGGCTTGTAAATAACAAGCCAGTAAAGTCCAATAAGCCCTTCCCAAACTGGCTTATCATCCATTTATAAGCTGAGGTACATTTAGGGGAGGAAATAAGTATCAAATACTTTAGTTAAGCTTTGAGAGCTTAACTAAGTGACAAGCTAGCTTAAGAGTAACAGAGAGAGCTTATTAAGAGCTTAAGATATTATTTAGCAAAATTCATAAAAGTAAAAACACAAATTTAAAGTAAAAAAATGCAATTTCATTAATAAGAAAAGGATTACAATGCTTTTAAAAGAAGATTACATTAAGAAAAGATGAATAAGCTGAAATAAGCTAATCTACACTACTCTAAACTACCCTACTCCTAGATGATCCCTCCCGTGTGTGAAAATGCTTCTATTTATAACCATAAGATGAAGCTTCTAGGCCTCCCATACGCTCCCCCTCTTTTAATCTTGACTCTTCAATCCTTGTTTGCCCTCCAAGTAATGATCTAAGCCGTCCTTTGCCTTACACGTCCCATCCTCTAATCAAATTCGTTGGGATCGCCAACGTAGACTGCCAAATTGTCAGGGGTGTCAGAGGTGAGCTTCTAGAAGGGTGAATTTTACTTTAATGAAATTAATTGGGGTGGGGTAAATTTGGGAAGACGGGTGAATAGTAACAACAAGTTTTCCTGCCCCCTTTTCTTCTTATACGTTTTTGTTTGACCCAGGGTATAAGGGGCGTTGACTTGGGCTTATATAAAGGATTTGGGCCTGGGTAAAAGAGTTTATGGAATTTAAAAGATAACAACCGTTAGTCTTTTATTAACAAAGGACTAACGGTGTTAGTGATTTAGGGCTTTTGGTGAGATTTGATTTAACATTAAGGGCTCATTTGGGATTTTGAGGGTTTTTGTCATTTTATGAGTTGACCATTGTTGACCAGGGTTGACTTTTGTTGACCATAGCTTGATAATTCCTGGCTCTTGTGCACTCTTTCCTTCTCGTGTTCAGCTTTGTCCGTTTTTGCTTTGATTTTGTCCATTTCTTTAATATCCATACCTGCACATACACAAACACAAAAACAAGCATATATTTGCCATTTTTACATGTTTTTGGTCTTTTGGATTCGTTTTATAAGGTAAAAGGTATGTGTAAAATAACACATACCACATTGTCACCCTTAAACCAATCGTTACACCCAAATCGCCTTAGCCCACCTTGTATGTACTCATTTTTAGTACATTATTGTTTTAACCCAAGTTAATTATTTAAGTACACGGCTGCTAAGTCCTTATCCTTGTAAATATTGTTTTGGGACGATTGGGATTCATGGTAGTATTTATTTTGCGAAAGAATGGGGAAGAAAAGTTAAGTCAATACCCCCATATATTTGTTAGATGAACTCCATGTTATTTTGATCCACCTCAAATCGGGTCATTAGTTAGATTGTTAATATCGAGCATGTAAAAGCTCAAGTGTAGGGGTACGTGTTATAAACCCCATGTTATGATGTATTATGTTAATCATTAAAAAATAGAAAAGAAAAAAAAAGAGATTGATGTAGAGTTGTGTAGAGTTTGTATATCTTCGTCCGAGTCTTGGCTTAGCAACCAAACCAGCGTGTATTCGTATAAATAATTAGCTAACCTTTCCACTCCAAATTCACTCAAAGTTACCACCCAAATGTATCCCATTCGTTTATGTTTCTGTTAGCCTTAAAATTTATATTAAGTCGAACAAGAATGTTATCGGTCTTATTAGTCGTAATTAGTCTTGTTAAGTAATAGGCTAGTAGGGTTAAATGGGCTTGGAATATAAACTAGTATTGTCCATGTATTGGGCTCAAAGCCCAAGTTATGCCAAGCCCGACCCATTAAGTAAGCCCATGTGCCAAGTAAAAGGCTAAGGGTATAAAAGAAACTCTCTCCACACATGGAGAGGGTGTTGGTTGCATTTGCTCTCATTTTGTAACTCACCAAACTCTCGCTTCTAATCAAATATTCTACCATTTCATTTCCTATCTTTCTTCTTTTTATTTTCGGCTTATTATAGCTTATTGGGTTTGCTTATTGTGTTGTGATATGGATTAAGCTTTAAGATAACATGTGGTATCAGAGATAAAAGAAATGTGATTAAAATATGATATAGAAGAATGTGATCTTTAAGAATCTAAGTGCAACTCTTTCCTTCATGTGCTAAACAATTTCGAATCTCGGAGCACATGTGTAGGGGGAGTATTTGAAAATAAAAATGTCAGAAAATGGTTTTATGGTTCGATCTCATACCCAACAACCTATTAATTTCACGATGATTCTGAAGTCATAAGGTGGTTAGGTTAGGAATAAGTCCTACGATCCAACCAGAACCGGAGGGATCTACCCAAGGACAATCCATAGTTAGAAATAGCAGTCCTTAGGTATGATTGGAGAAGAATGAGTATAAGGGAAGAATGTCAACTAAGATAGAGCTAACACTGGAATAATCACAACAAGGTGTTAGTAATGACGTCTTGGTAAGCATTGAAGGGGTTGAAGAATTAAAAAGAAATGTATGGATAAAGGGTGAAAACAAAGCAGCCCTCCAAACAACTTAGGCAGAAACCGGGTCAATACATAATCTATCAAAATCACAATGATGATTGTTGATATTGAAGACGACATCATGGACCCAGTGATGCAATGCACAACCCTTCCCAGCCATTCGGGTTTCTCTCAAAAGAAACTTGTCTCATTTGTCACGGAGATACACATGTTATCTATTGACATCTCACTCCGAGATTGTTGATATTGAATAGGTGGCAGTCTGCTCCAGCCTCCGATTACTAAAACCAAAGTGCACAAATCGAGTCTAGAGCCAGAAGAGATCAAATTATAAATCTCATTAGGACACAATGTCAAAATACACTTGTTGAAAACCATAAAGTTCACAAGTTGTAACAAAGAGTCCTACGCATTATCCTTGAGATCTTGCCAGAACATCCGAGTGATACTTAAGTATTCACAGTGAAGATGGAAATCCTGCTTGAGCCAACATCAAACAAGCTCTTGGTAGGTGACTTGCAAGATTCTATATAAATCAAGCTTGTGTCAACTGGAAAGAAACGATGGTGCGATTCTATGTGAATCAAACTTATTCCAGTAAAATGAATTGACGACTTAATCAGAATGATAGTAACTATCTGATTCACTCTTACCATGTTGTCTGCTTTGAGACGTTCCGATAATAAGAACTAGCAAGCATGGTGAATCTAATACATCTGTGTTAAAAGATCCTACGCTTTGAGCTAGAAACCCTGTCAAGGAGATTCTCTGAATCTACCTGATCACATGTATAGTATTTATACTATAAACTGGGAAACCGGAGTTTAATGCAACCGAACTCAAGATGAATAACAAAGCCATATTTATCTTTTATTGCTAACTGTCTTATTTCAGGTTTAGACGACGGTGTTGCAGCCTCATTCCAGTGAAGTCGGATTCATAAACCACATGCTCATACTTAAGCTTTCAATGTCAATCGTTCAACATCAAGATAGTTGATTCTAAACTTTCGCACCATCAAAGAGCCTCAAAGTCAAATAAAGAATCATATTTTGGGAAGATTGTTAAACTTATGATCATATATGTCAAACAAGAATGTAACAAGTATGAGCATGTTGGTCAAAAGCACAAGTTGATCGAGAACCTCAAATCAAGATGATTCAAGTTAAGGAGATGATGCATGATAAAGATCTCAAGAACTCAAAGTCAAAAGATAAAGGCTCAAGATCAAGATCACAAGGCATGAATGAACAAAGCCATTACAAACAAGACAAGACCAAACAAGGCAAAGCATAAACGTCAAAAGTCATATCTTCAACATCGGAGGAGACAATGATAAAACAAGACAACCTCCTACAAGAATGTTATCAGTCATACAAGAATGTCAACATAAAAGATCAAGTCCTTCACATCCTTAAAAGAAGAACTTAAAGAAGATCTCAACAGCGAAGGAGTTTAAAGAAAGAGACCTCAACATTGGGGGAGATTGTTAGCCTTAAATTTTATATTAAGTCAAACAAGAATGTTATAGGTCTTATTAGTCGTAATTAGTCTTGTTAAGTAATAGGCTAGTCGGGTTAAATGAGCTTGGAATATAAACTAGTATTGTCCATGTATCGGGCTTAAAGCCCAAGTTATGCCAATCCCGGCCCATTAAGTAAGCCCATGTGCCAAGTAAAAGGCTAAGGGTATAAAAGAAACCCTCTCCACACATGGAGAGGGTGTTGGTTACATTTGCTTCATTTGTTGTATGTGTAACTTACCCAAACTCTCTCTAAATCTAATATTCATCATTTTCCCTTTCTACTTTTCTTCTCTATCATTTTCGTATTGGGTTGCTTATTCAAGTTGTGTTTGGATAATATTATGGGATAACATATGGTATCACTCGCCTCGGGTGAGTTTAGTGGTTGACTCGTGGTTAGCTTATTTGAGCTTAATTCGACTTATGTTGGGCTTATTTTTTATTTCATATATTATTTCTTAAAAAGCTTTTACTTTTTCACTTTAATACCAAATCTTGTTAACTTTCATAGCAATAAACGTAGATTAATAATTTAAAAAATCTCGTAGGTATTTTTTTAACAACACATCAAATTGGTATTAAAACAAGTTGGTATTTCTTTATTATCTTTGAGATAGCTACTGATTTGGTTTATCTCAAATATTACAACACTATTGGTCAAGATTTTATTTCTTTTGCTTTTGTTTGTGGGTTTCATGCTACTGATTTGGTTCGCACAATCAGATAGCTTATTGGCTGGTTATTTTCGTGGCTTATTTCTTGAGAAAAGCTTATACTTGAGCTTATTTTTCTGAGTTACTTTTTGGTTGTGGTCCACGGTTTAAAGATAAGCACAAGGACGTTTTGTTGGTTTATGTTAAAGACAAGCAAAAGGACAAGTACAGTTTTGTTTCCATCCTAGATGATTTATACACCAAAGAAGGCGATCTATACAAGTTGCAAAGAAGGCGATCTATACCCTTTTTTTGTAGGGAGAGTTATACGTTTGCATAGGGCGATCTATACAAGTTGCAAAGAAGGCAATCTATACCGTTTTTTTATAGGGCGAGTTATACGTTTGCATAGGGCGATCTATACGTTTCAACTTAGGGCGATTTATACGTTAAAGAAACACAAGTGGACGAGTTATACAAGTTGAAACAAAGGCGATTTATACAACACCAAAACAACCAGGCAATCTATACATAAGAAAAAATGGTGAAACGTGCTACTTCTGTGTAATTTCGAGTTTCTTGGGTTCGTGTGTCGGTTAACTACGGGACTTCAAACTTATACCATTGTGATCGTGATCCTTTTTCGATCATTGTGGTATATTTATTTTACACCGACGATAACCGTATCAAGTTCAAAAGTTAAACACTACTAGTTACATTTTTTTCTCTTAATTTTAAAACGGGGAAGATACAGTGTGGAGGGAAAAAGTGTTTTATTAAATACAATTTAAAAATTGCAACTTTAGTCCTTGGACTTTGTACCAATTCACCATTCATCCGTTATTGGTTCATTAACCCTCTTTGTTGAATTAGATTTTCACCGTTAGTCCTTAATAGTTATAAATCAGCCGTTAGCCCTTCAAAGTGAACCGTTTTTGCACCATTCGTCCTTATAACTTCATTTAACAACCGTGAAGCATTAAACTTGGATTTCAATTGCATCGTTAATCCTTGTTTTTGTTTTAATCAACCGTTAATTATTTTAAGTTGCAAGTGTGTTCACCGTTTTTCATTTTTAGCTCACCAGTCGTAAACAAAAGTTAAAGTTCTTCAACAACAAATTTTCTTTCACGGTTTCTTCTTGATTTAGTAAAATCCCGTAAAAGATTATTCTTTTTTCGGTTTAAGTCATAGAATTGTAAAATCCCATGAACGTTAATTGAATTCAATCCACAACAACAATCACTTTACCTACTTAAGATCCGATATCCATTCACAACACCAAAATGTCAAATACCAATACCAATTTGCAAACTCAAACATCAAGTGTTCTTCGCAATGACACAGTTTCTTCGTGTTCAACTTCTAAAGTTCAAAAGAAGACACAACTTTTAAGAAGTAGATGCATGAACAGTCTTAGAGAAGTTAAGTCACAATTCACGTTTCTCACAGAAACTTTATAAGATTTTGGTACCATGCCTATCTTCAAGAGAACATTCTCTCAAGACTTAGATTTACTAGAACAACATCTTACCAAAGATATACTTTCTCAGACTGATTGCAAGACCATTTTGACAAAACTCAGAACAACGTTTGAAAATGCTTTCAATTCAGAATTCAAAGAGCGTATGCAGAAATACACAAGATTTAATGGTAATCCTTCCAAGATGCAATGATCTGTAACAGGATTCCATTGGGAAATATATGCTTGAGATAATTCTTCATCAACAACGAACTTTACAATTGTTGAAACAAAAGAAGTTGATGCAGACACAAGAATATCATTCAAATCCAATTCTAGCATTGAATGTTGATTCATTGAAAGTTGATTTAGTTGTCATACAAAACACTTGTTCTGAGAAAGAAGACAGTAATTCAAAGACTACATCCAGCAAATCAGTAAAAGAAAGCAGCTTGAATTCTGAAACAAAAGATGTGCATGCAATCAAATACAAGATGTCAAAAGCAAAAGAAAGATGCATGGCATATTTTCAATCTCTTCATTCACACCTTCAAGTTCTTTCAAAAGATGACTTAAAAGGCACTCGCATCGAACATGGATTCAAACAGGCATTCATGTCACTCTTTGGTCAAGATGTTGATACTTTCATGAGTACAATGCTCCTCAACGTAGATCAACTACAAAAGCAACTTGACAAAGATGAATTTCAAGAAGATCGATCCATGGAAGCCTTTTGGGTGGTAAACAACCAGTTTCAGAAATTCATCAATTTAACGTTTACTTTGGATTATGACAGTCAAATGACAGACAAGTACTTTGTTGAATACACTGGAATCGAGGTTAAACACTTCAGAGATACACTACTCCAATACATGGGTAATGTTAAGAAGTCTGTTACTGAAAGAACACGTCATCAAAGACACTATGAAAGAAGGGTGAATAAAAGACAGATGCAGACGCAAGAGAGTAAGATTGATACGGGTAAAGCAGTGGATAATGGTTTGGTTGTCATGGAAAGCAATGGAACAGAATCAGATGTGCAAGATGACAACAGCAGGTCAGGGAATGATACAGATGCTGATGATGCAGATATCAGACCTATATATGACAAAGAGCCAATGGCTGAGGTACAATTGACTGCTGAATGTAATATCTTTGCTATAGAACAATAGCATACTAAGCAACCTGAAATCATTAATAAAGGTAGGGTTAACCAGTATCCTGAACAATGTCAAGTTAAAAGTCCTATGCTTAATTCATCACTTGATAACCAGACAACTGAATACTCAAAACAATCACTCGAGTCTGAAAATATTTTACTCAAAAAGACTGTTGCCCAATTTCAAAAAGATTTTTCAAGAATGAAAGCACATTGCATTGCTCTTGAACTTAAATGTCAAAATCAATCTTTAAAATCAGGGCAACATGGTCAAATTTTGAATGAAACAAGTAATAAAGCCAAGATTAAAAAGGAAATTGATGTACTTGAAACAATGAACATCAAATTAGAACATAGTGTGGCTAAATTACGTAAGGAAAACGAGACTTTGAAAAAGCATTACAAAGATTTGTATGATTCTATTAAAATTACAATATCTAAGACTATAGAACAGACAACTTCTTTGCTTGCTAATAATGTTGATTTAAAAGCCCAGGTTCAGGAAAAGGTTTTTGCAATTGCTGCTTTAAAAAATGACTTAAGGAAGTTAAAAGGAAATAGTGTAGATACTAAGTTTTCTAAAACATAGTCTTGGGGAAAAATCACTATCTAGATGAAGCTAAGAAAAAGACACAAGAAAGAGATAGGAACTCAAAAACTAGTGTGATGCCTTCTGCTAGATTTCAATGCACTGTTGATGATAGCAAACCAAAACCTAGGAGCAACAATCAAACACCTAGGAGTTTGCCTCTATCTAAGAGTAGTTGCGTAACAATAACGGCTGTGCCCAAAGCAAATCACTCTAAGAGTCCTAGTTCTTTCTCAGATTCCAAACAATTTGTTTGTTCTACATGTCATAAGTGTGTCTTTAATGCAAATCATGATGCTTGTATAACAAAACTCCTGAAGGAAGTAAATTCACGAGCTAAGATTCAATCTATACGATCAGAAATAGTAACAAACCCGTAGTTCAAAAGAGTCATACTCAGAAACTTGGTAGGCAGATCTTTACAAGACATAGGTTTTCTCCCAATAAGACTTCCGATGTGTATGAGAAAACATCTCCTAGAGCTAATCTTAGGTGGAAACCCACGGGTAGAAGTTTCAAATCTGTTGGTCTTAGGTGGATTCCTACAGGAAAGTTATTCGATTCTTGTACAAGCAAGGATGACAGTGAACCTTCACTTAGTTTAAATGTTGATATCTCTAATATTCATGAAAGCAAACAAACTCTAGATTTAAGTGTAGGTACATCAACCAATGTTCAGAAGGAACAAAGTCTTGACTTAAGTGCAGCTACCTTATGTAATGTCAATAAGGAAAATCTCAGAGTGTGGTTGCTGAAAAAGCTGATATCTCAAAAACCAGTATCATAGTGGATTCACAAATGATGAAATTGCAATGATGTTTGAACACTACAGTTCAAGCCTCGAACCTCAATGTCAAATGACGTTTGATCACAACAGATCAAGCCTCGAACCTTAATGTCTAATGACGTTTGAACAACACGGTTCAAGCCTCGCTCCTCAACGTCAACAAAAGTTTCTACAGCTGATATGATAATCATGACGTCAATGATAGAGTTGGAAAGTCTATTCGATCCTTTGTTCGACGAATATTTCAATAGTGAAAATTAAGTTGTTTCAAAGTCTTCCGCTGTTACTACTGCTGATGCATCCGATAAACGTCAACAACAACCAGATTCAACTTCATCTACTTCAACTCTAGCAACATCTGTCACTGCTAATGGAAACTTCGACTTGTAAGTATTTTTATTTTTCTTTTTATTTTGATTTATAAATATTTTTGAAAAAGAAAATACAAAAATATAAAACCAACAAAAAGAAATAGAAAAATATAAAATCTAGAAAAACAAAATATAAAATCAGAAAATTTCAAAAATACCAAAAAGAATCTTCTCGACATGTCTCTTGGAATCGATAACATTTACGTACCTAGAAATGTCGATTAACATTGACACGGGTGTGTAAATGAAGTTCGAGCAAGAGTTCAAACGTTTCAAAACATGTCATTTCTAAATTTTCTTTATGACTTATGTACATTTCAGTGCATAACTCGGTCCCGAATGTAATAGGGAAGTGTACGCTTCAGTGCGCTTACTCTACAAATAGAAGAGAAGTCTTCTATCATGGTTTTTAAAACCGTTGAACATAATTTTTCAAAAAGAACTTTCAATGTCAAATTGTCTACAATATAATTTGTGGTATTTTTCCATAAAAAGTGGTATTTGTTAAAATTGTGTGTTCAACACTCTCTTACTCGAATAAGTTTTAAAAGAATTATAGTTCGTAGAATGTCAATTTATGTAAATCAATTTCCGAGGGGGAGCTTTTAAAACAAAGCCTTTTAATGTGTTGGGTACATCTCATAAATGTCAATTTTATGTATCTAAACACATTTTGTGAAATTAAAATGTGGAAACTTAATAATGTTCAAATTAATAAGGTACTGTTCTCTAAGGCTCTCACTACCGTCTTCAACATTTTTGGTGTCATATCAATTTTTCATTACCAATGTCATTTTTTAATAAATAATGGTAGCCCACCATATCTGTTGAAGGGGAGCTATTGGAAACTGAATTCATGCAATATTGTGGTATAATTTTTATCCCCATAGAATTTTTCATGTCAAATTTTAATCAATTGGTATTTCAAATACTAAGTGTTTTATTATTTAAAATAAGGGCAGAAAATGTGATTAAAATGATATAAAGAATTGAACTTTAAGACACTAAGTGCAAAACTTTATTCCTTCATGGCTAAACAATTCGATCTCGTAGCACATGTGTATGGTGTATTGAAAAAAAAATGTCAGAAAATAGTTTTATGGTTTCGATCTCAACACTCCATACAAACTATTAATTCATGACATTCGAAGTCATAAGGTGGTTAGGTTAGGATAAGTCCTACGATCCAACTAGAACCGGAGGGATCTACCCAAGACAATCTACAGTTAGAAATAGCAGTCCCATATATGATTTGGAGAAGAAATATATAAAGGAAAAATGCCGACTAAGATTGAGCTAACACTGGAACAATCACAACAAGGTGTTAGTAATGACGTCTTGGTAAGCATTGAAGGGGTTGAAGAATTAAAAAGAAATGTATGGATAAAGGGTGAAAACAAAGCAGCCCTCCACACAACTTAGGCAGAAACCGGGTCAATACATAATCTATCAAAATCACAAAGATGATTGTTGATATTGAAGACGACATCATGGACCCAGTGATGCAATGCACAACCCTTCCCAGCCATTCGAGTTTCTCTTAAAAGAAACTTGTCTCATTTGTCACGGAGATACACACGTTATCTATTGACATCTCACTCCGAGATTGTTGATATTGAATAGGTACCGAGTCTGCTCAGCCTTCGATTACTAAAACCAAAGGTGTACAAATCGAGTCTAGAGCCAAAAGAGATCAAATTAAAAATCTCATTAGACATAATGTCAAAATACACGATGTTGAAAAACCATAAATTTTACAAGTTGGTAACAAAGATTCCTATGAATTAATCCTTGAGATCTTGCCAAAAAGATAAATCTGAGTGTACTTAAGTATTCACATTCAGAGACAACATGAAGAGGAAATCCTGCTTGAGCCAACATCAAACAAGCTCTTGGTAGGTGAGTTGCAAGACAAGCTTATGTCAACTGGAAAGAAACGATGGTGCGATTCTATGTGAATCAAACTTGTTCCAGTAAAATGAATTGACGACTTAATCAGAAAGATAGTAACTATCTGATTCACTCTTACCGTGTTGTCTGCTTTGAGACGTTCCGGTAATGAGAACTAGCAAGTATGGTGAATCTAATACATCTGTGTTAGAAGATCTTACGCTTTGAGCTGGAAACCCTATCAAGGAGATTCTCTGAATCTACCTGATCACAAGTATAGTATTTATACTCTAAAACGAGAAACCGAAGGTTAATGCAACTGAACTCAAGATGAATGACAAAGCCGTATTCATCTTTTATTGCTAACTGTCTTATTTCAGGTTTAGATGACGGTGTTGCAGCCTCATTCTAGTGAAGTCAGATTCATAAATCACATGCTTATACTTAAGCTTTCAATGTCAATCGTTCAACATCAAGATAGTTAATTCTAAACTTCCCCGCCATCAAAGAGCCTCAAAGTCAAATAAAGAATAGTATTTTGGGAAGATTGTTAAACTTATGATCATATATGTCAAACAGAATGTAACAAGTATAAGCATGTTGGTCAAAAGCACAAGTTGATCGAGAACGTCAAATTAAGATGATTCAAGTTAAGGAGATGATGCATGATAAAGATCTTAAGAACTCAAAGTCAAAAGATAAAGGCTCAAGCTTAAGATCACAAGGCATAAATGAACAAAGCCATTACAAACAAGACAAGACCAAATAAGGCAAAGCATAAACGTTAAAAGTCATATCTTCAACATCGGGGGAGACAATAATAAAACAAGACAACCTCCTACAAGAATGTTATCGGTCGTACAAGAATGTCAACATAAAGAACAAGGTCCTTCAACACCATACAAGAAGAAGTTACAGAAGATCCAACAGCGGAGGAAGTTTAAAAAAAAGACCCACAACATGGGGGAGATGTAGCCTTAAATTTTATAGTTAGTTCGAACAAGAATGTTATCGGTCTTATTAGTCGTAATTAGTCTTGTTAAGTAATAGGCTAGTCGGGTTAAATGGGCTTGGATTATAAACTAGTATTGTCCATGTATCAGGCTTAAAACCCAAGTTATGCCAAGCCCGGCCTATTAAGTAAGCCCATATGCCAAGTAAAAGGCCAAGGGTATAAAAGAAACCTCTCCACATATGGAGAGGGTGTTGGTTGCATTTGCTCTCATTTTGTAACTCACCAAACTCTCTCTTCTAATCTAATTTTCTACCATTTCATTTCCTATCTTTCTTCTTCTTATTTTCGGCTTATTATAGCTTATTGGGTTTGCTTATTGTGTTGTGATATGGATTAAGCTTTGGGATAACACTTTCCATTATATGTTATCT